>JARQTH010000528.1:281251-316064 GCA_030142595.1 Trachelus iudaicus
AATGATCAGTTTCGATGAGAAGAAATTCATTCAGGACAGCTTCAACGCTGAGAGCACCAAATCGGAAGAGGTGAAAACTAAGAGCTAATTCAAGTCATAAAAAAATGATTAATTGCTAGTTTCTTATGTCCTCTTTCCTCGCAGAAACACGTGACACCATGGATAAACATCTGCACGTCAATCCCAATGTGGGCACTCATCATTGCCCACTGTGGCCAGAGTTGGGGTTTCTGGATGCTGCTGTCGGAAATTCCGAGCTACATGAATGCCATTCTTTCCTTCGACATTAAAAAGGTGAGTGCAGAATTACTTTGACATCTCAATATTAGCAAGCATTATCTATACTGTAAATTATTTACCTTTCAGAATGGATTGATGTCTGCCTTACCTTATCTAACGATGTGTCTTCTGAGCTTCCCGATTAGCTGGTGTTCCGATTACGCTCTAAAGAAGGGTGCTACAAGATCTTTAGTGCGGAAGATCTCCAATACAATTGCTAACTGGGGACCAGCTGCCGCCCTGGTCGCCCTTTGCTTTGTACCAGCAGACAACGTGGCACTCGCAGTGGTTATACTCGTCGTCGCCGTCGGATTGAACGCAGCATCGGCATGTGGATTCCTCATCAATCATATCGATCTGAGTCCAAATAATGCCGGCAGTATGATGGCCATAACGAACTGTGCGGCTGGCGTGACTGCCATTGTTTCTCCTCTCATCGCGGGTGTAATCATCACGGATGAGGTAACCTCTGTCACTGCCGATAATAAGATTTAAAATCAAAAACTCTTAGTGAATTAACAACTTTATACTCACGCCCTTTGACCTCCCTTTTCAGAACAACGTCAGTCAGTGGCACATGGTTTTCTACTTGTCAGCTGCCATTTACTTTATTGATAATTTAATATTTATCATTTTTGGCCGTGGAGAAGTCCAATGGTGGAATGATCCATCTGCCAAGAAGCCACTGAAATGAGCTTTAGAAAACAAAAGAAATAAGAAAATACGAAATATATGCTATTAAGCAAATGACTGGTGTTAGGATACCAGAGTACCTGGATCGATTAGTGAGAATTTGCCAAATATACCTAAAAAGCTTTATGCTCAAAACATTTGTCAGTGAACAATTGTATGCACGAATTTCTGTAAATATAATTCTTATAAATACAGACATTTTATATAATTCTCCCGTGTATCAATCATTGACATTTCTTCACCCTACTTAATTAGCAAATTTGATGTGATTCAAAGGATCTAGTAATACAATACGTGAAAGTGAAAATGATCTTCGTGTAGATTGATAGCTGTCTCACCTGTCCAACTTAAATTCGTATCAGTTCATTAGATCTTGCAATGGAATTACTACAGTATCGTTTGGAATCTATATACGATATGTCCAATATAGTTTATAAAGATGGGTTATCGATGTCAATCTTGTCGCGAATTATCAACGGAATACCGTTACGAGGATATCGAATCGTATTGAATTTATCAGTCACTCATGAGCTTATCTCTTATCAGCAATAACGAAAGAATCCTCTCATACTACACAGTAGCCACTTCACCCCAATAATTGTATTGGATAACAATTGAGCTCGTTAGATATCCCATGGTGAATGTTCTTGCAATGCATCCAGGGTGCACCTGTGTAATAGCTGGCGGCTGGTAACATTGCGTATGTAGCTGATCGGCACAAGGTGGAACTCGATGGTGGAGGTGGAATTCACGAGGCAGCTATAAAATCACAGCGTATCAATTAGGTGGTCGCAGTTATTACCTAGGTAGTTTAATCGATCTATACCTCTGTCACTTTTATTGGCTAGTTGCAACAATGCCATCGAAAATTCTAACCAAGAGAATTTCATGCGCCGAGTTCATGAAGGTGCCGCCACGAAAGCCCAAAGGTATCGATCGTGTTGTCTCTTGAAAAAATGTTTATTAGAACGTAATTCGAAAAAATAAAAGAAAACAGATACGCATTCCTATCGCGAGATGTAATCGCAGTTATGGTTAATCCTTTGTGATGCAGTTCACGTGCTTGTTCGAGTGCTAGAAACGATAGCAGGTGATAAGATACATTAGTGAACAATCAATCGAAACTAAGTCAATCACAATAAAAAGTCATATAATCGTAAATTGTGATCGATAATTGTGTACGAGAATGTACTGCCTCGGCCTCGCGTGCCTGAGCATAACTTTAATTATAATTACGAGTGTTTCTTTCGAGTCGGAACAACGAATGAGATAATTCTTATATAGATATAATATAAAAAAGAAAAGAAAATATACGATTAGCGGAGATACGAAGTACCGTTGAATCACAAAATACTTTAAAAGAATTCTTATAGTTTCGCAATTGGATTTAATTGAATTGCAGCTCGTCTCGGATGCAGACACTTGCAGATCTTTCTCATGACTACCGGATTCCTCTGCTGTTATGCAATGAGGATAACGATGTCAGTTGCCATAGTGGCCATGGTGGACGCCGAGTCCTCGAATCCAGACTACGAGGTAGCTAGACGTACACGTCGCTACGCCACGACCTGATCGACTGTTCTCCAGATGAGCTTAAGAGAGTCTAACTTCATTCCAGGAGTATGATTGGAGCATGGCGATACAGAGTACAATTTTGAGTTCGTTTTTCTGGGGCTACGTTCTCACGCAAATTCCTGGTGGCATGATAGCCCAGCGTTGGGGTGCGCGAAATCTTTACGGATATGCCGTGTGCTTCTGTGCCATATTCAGTCTTGGAATTCCACTTGCTGCTCGTTACGGTGGTTGGCAGTTGGTCTGCGCCTGTAGAGTCGCCATGGGTTTGTGTCAGGGCGCTGTGCTTCCCATTCTGCACACCCTTCTCGCCAAGTGGGCTCCACTGGACGAGAGAGGCACCCTTGGTACGAATTCCAACGTGTTCATTTGTCCGTCTATCGGTCAGTCTATTTGTTTAAAAATGACCGATTCTTCGAAGTATAGGCTCCTTCGTGTACTCCGGGGGATGGATCGGCAATGTGAGTTCCCTGCTAAGCAGCAGCTTCTTGGCAGCTTCGCCCCTGGGTTGGCCCAGCTGTTTCTACTTCTGGGGAATTCTCAGCTTTCTCTGGAGCATCGTCTGGATGACTCTCGGCTCGGAATGTCCAGCCGAGGACTCGAGGATTTCTGACGAGGAAAAAGAGTACATTGAGGTCAGTTTGGGCGTAACGGAAAGTACCGAGGTGAGATAACTTTTTTTAATTTACTATCGATATACTGGTATTAAATAACCTTATCGTTTTAATCGATAACATCGACTGAACTGCCATCACGAATTCAGCTAACATACAGTAACATTTGCATATCGTTAATGTTAAAATGTCCTACTCAGGGATATAACAGTTACGTACGTGTATGTGGTATTTTAAGATTATTATACGAGTAGATGAACAACGTGTATTTCCATAATATTAATTGTGAATTTCTTTTTTTCTTCATGTTCAGTATTTCCGACATGTTGTATGCCCACGCTGCATGAGATAATTGTCGATTGACTGTACTATAGGTTACGATGACACGTAATACATAAATCGGAAATTGCTTAAGCGTTGATAAGGCATACAGCGTTGTCGTGCTATGATTCTTAATACGATGTCATCATTTTTATTGTTCTTCATTGATATTCTTTTCCTTTGTCGAAAGCCATTGAAGACGCCCTGGTTGGCTATAGCGAGGTCTCCAGCTGTTTGGGCCATCGCTATGGCGCAATGCGCACAAGCCTGGGGATTCTGGACGCTCGTTTCAGAAATTCCGTCCTACCTGAACTCCGTTCTAGAATTTGACATAAAAGAGGTAAAAGCATATAGAAACGATGGAGACGTAACAGATACTTGAGAGGTACTTTAAATTGCAAAATGGTCCGATCGGGCCATTCACGTCGCTCTTTAGCGAAAGGATTTCGCCGAGCATGATTGACATGCCAATTTTTCAGTACACGTACCAGTCAAATTCATTATTTTTTACGGTTCCACTGACATTGCAGAACTTGACTTAAGGCCATTGGAAGTGTTTACTCGTATTAACACCTCGTGTCCATTCTACAGCCGTTTCTAGCCAAAGATTAGAATCACATATATCGAAGGTGAAATTTTATTAATTATATACCACGAGCTATAATTTTGAGCTGCTGTTAATTGCGCCGGACTTTTCGAGTGACATAGAAATATAGGTGCCGATAAAAGTGCTGAACAAGGAGAACTTTATTAGATTGAATTTAATTGAACGGGGATCCAGCTGCGTAAAAGCGGTTATTTGACCGTTGTTAATGGCTTAGCGTTTTTTAATTCGTTTTTCTTTTTTTTCTTATCTATAACAATGACAGCAGTCAGCAGATAATCCAACTTTAAGGCTCTCGATAGATGAGAAAATATAAATTAATATTCTTCGTAGAAAGTAAAAGCGCCGGACAGTCGCAATCAATCGCAAGGACTCGTAATAAGCGTTGCTACTGTCTACGCGACTCGAATCACATGCGTTTGATTTGCCATTTTTCATTGGACACAATGACGGTCAAGGATGCCGAAAAGGTCAAGGTGATATCCCGAGCCTTGACCTATGCGCTTCGAATAGGATCGATTTAGAAAAGTAATAATGTTAACGTTCTCGAAATTTTCAGGTGGGGTTGTACTCGGCCCTGTCTTACTTTACCGCATGGATTCTTGGTTTCCCAGTAAGCTTCGTCTCGGATTACTTCATTAAGTCGAACATTATATCCACGACGACGTCCCGAAAGTTATGTAATACATTTGGACAATGGATACCAGCGATTGCTCTTATCGGATTGGGATTTGTCAGGAGCGATCAACAAGTTGTGGGAGTCGCAATTCTTGTAGTGGCTGTAGGAACTAATATTGCTATTTATTGTGGCCACAATGTTAATCACATGGATCTTAGTCCAAACTTTGCGGGCACTCTAATGGGCTGTATCAATGCTGTGGCCAATATATGCGGCATTGTGACACCATTGATAGCTGGTGCGATAGTCACTGAAAAGGTATGCTGTAGAAAAAGATTACATTATGTCAGACGGTCAGCACCGATAATTATTTATGCTGATTATACAATTGCAGAGTAATATACTGCAGTGGCGAATAGTTTTTACCCTGTCCGCGGGCATTTACTTCCTGGGTAACCTGGGCTATCTCATATTCGGCTCTGCCACCGTCCAGAAGTGGAATGATCTTGGTACAAAAACACGAGCCTGTACGTATCACTGACTTCCCTGACCCTTTTTCTTTTTTCTACGCATCAAATATTCACTCGTGCGTCGGATTCTTATGATTTTTTAGAAAGCGGAAGGATCGAGGTAAATACGGAGCGTGAAAAATGTTTCTTTCAACCAAAGAGATCATCATTCCTCGTTTACATTAAGGGAACAACTAGTATTGCTGTGCATTACTACTAGTATTCAATATTTATTCCACAGAAATGACAATATTGTAAAAAGTAACAAATAAAACAGCTTCCCAGGAAAAGCTTTTCTCACATTTATACAATTTTTACATAATTGCTATGTAACGACATAGAATTTATGTAGATGGAATGTGATTGTTACAAAATGTGTTTGCTGGGTTGATTTATAAAAAATATTTTAAACTTACCATTAGCCTCACAGTTATCCAATCCTATTCTATTCTTAATCCTCTTTCTTACTTCTACTGGTCCGATTCGACCAAATTCCCTTTAATGCGAACAATGCTCCAAGACTTGTCAACAGGAGAGTCACGTTAGTGACCAAGGTAAGATGAGACAAATCTCCTACAGGTACTTGCCATACATAATTACAGGTAGTTGAATAATAGGGAATTTCTCTCCATTTGGTGACAAGGTCCGCACAAGGAAAGCAAAGCTCCACTTTAGATACTCTATACCCTTTGACCCTTTCCTTACAGCCTAAGAGCAGTTTAGGGTTTGGTAGAGATACATTTACGTAACCACCACCTTCCCTGGCATTCTGATATCTTTGGTGTATAGGAATAGTCAGGATGGATGTAATATTGTTCAAGAGCGAACAGACTGTCACATTTTGTGACATTGCCTTCTCTGCGAAGAGCTCAATATTAGTTTCTCCCACGGAACAAACGTTTTGAAATTCCTTTTCAAATCTATGAAAGTCCGCCAATTCATCGACATTGACGTACAATGCCGATGGGAACTCTATGAATAGAGCCACATAGCAGTTCTCTTTGGTTAAATCTTCAATGTTTACATGGTATTCCAAATTCCTAAAACATAAATCACCGCAATATTACCATTACACTGTCTTATAAGATAATTCTGTCTGTATTTTTCGGCAGGTGTTAATTCTTAACCTGTGAAACCCATCTCCCAGCACACGAAGGTCCACGGAAGCATTAATGGCAACGCTAATTGATATACAATGGAGAAAGAAAAATATCGCGCCGATGATAATACGTGCTTGGCGATGCGTGGCACCGAATAAATTCATTTCGAAACACGTTGAAACATTTGTAAACACTCGCCTGAAATTTTATATTTAAATTCAACTACGTTGGGCTAGGGCTTGGTTTGGATGGAATTAACTGTCTATTGAGTTGAGAACGCTGCCGTGAAGGGACGCCACATTCACTCTTTGAAGTCGACACTCGCCTACTTTACCGAACAATTCTTGTTTGTCGCATCTATTCCTTCGTCTCGTATTTTTGGACTCTTATACGGTAATGTATACTATATACTAATGTCTCACATAAAACCCCAATGCTCACAGCTAACAGATTCCTACGACAGAACAACAAAATTCCTTCTGCATTCTGTTTCGCATAATTTATAAGATGAGTAAAAATATTACACAAATAAGTTTCCAGGAATTCTTGAAAATTCGAGAGTACTGAACTGCCATAAATAATGATCTGCACTTGAGTCATACGAATTCTGCCGTTCGTTTCGGTCAGTGATAGCTCCACTTACGTTCGACATTGGATAAAAATATACATATACGAGTATGTCCGACATACTTTCGAAAAACCGGAGGTGTCGTAACTTGTTCAAGCGGATTTAATGTCCGCTCACGTTAAATCCACCTAGAGATTGATGACAAATATCAGCAAAAAATAAAGCCACAATACACTAGCCGATAACTCTAATCCACTAGTAAATTTACACATTTATCTCGATGGTAATTTCCTTGGGCAACGGTCTGACAGTGAACGCTGATATCCATAAAAATTGAGCTTCTCCCATGGGAAGGAAGTCAGTTATCCGCGGTATCTCGTTAAGAAAAAATGTCATTACCCGAGGATAAAAAAGAATGTTCGAACGCGAAGGAGCCCGTGAAGAGGAAATTTACTATAAAAGTTAAGGACGGGCCTGAGCAACTCTCGAAACTGATTCGATATATCACCCTTGCAGGATGTCTGATAGCTATGCTCGTACAGTTGAAGTACTGTTTTCAAAAGCTGACTGTACCGCCGGTGACGACGCACACTCGATTCCACGTGAACGATTCTCTCTGGTATCCAGCCTTGACTTTGTGTCGGGAGCCGCCCTTTCGCAAGGAAGTTCTTACCAAGTAGGTCCCCATAATTATTAGGAGCTTCCGTCTTCTTGTAGATAGATGGGTGTGACAGTTTAGTATGATTACGATTGAAGATACGGATTGGCAGCGTCACCGAGATACACGTCCCATTGGCGTAACTTTCCATGGAGTGAAGTCACCATAGAACAGATGTACACGGAGGCTACGTATCCAGCGAACGAAATCCTCCTGCTTTACGGATTGGACGGCGAAGAACGTAGTGAGTTTCGATAAAGCGACACAAGTCGAATATTTCAAGTAAAGACCCTGTAATAGAATTGTGGCGTGCGTCCGTGGCCCAGCGACCCGGGATACAGAAAGTTTGCTAAGTCGTATTTCTTCATCAGCAAGAAGTAATGAGGCGAGCGGGCCTAAATAGCACGTTTGATTTATTACAGGGTTTTACATGAAAATACAGTGGTTCACACCGATTTTCCTCCTGGGAAATAAACAATTTAGACATTCAATTGGAAAGCGCTTTTTACTTCGAGTCTGGAATGTGTCACACGTTACTACCAAAAGCCACGACTACCGAAGCAGGAGTGGACGTGGGTTACTCGATCCTCGTAACACACAGCGGTGATCAAGGCGAGAATCAACCATCCGGATGGCATCTCTACGTTCACGAGCCGAGTGAGAACTGGACAGAGCACAAAATGCAATCCCTTGGTCGGCAGGTAGGACGATCGGGTTTCCTCGGAAGTAATGTCATTATTTTTTTGTTTATCGATTGCATTGCTTTCAGGAGGCTCTGTATGTCGAGGTCGGCGAGGAAATACACGTTCGGATTGCCGTGCAGGAGTTTCATCGTATGAACACTGGAAAAACGAGATATTGCGTCGACAACGTAGATGGAGGTGAAGTCAGGTGCGCCGAGAGATGCCGATGGGAACAGAAAGCCGTGGATAGTTGCGCGGCGCCCTGGATGCCGGGCGTCGATTTTCCGGAGTGCGACAATGACAATGACACCATAAGACTAATAATCAGCTACCTGAAGTGAGTCTAGTGGTAATCAAATGGAATAGAGAGGGGACTGTTAATGATCAATGCTTTTAAAATTATAGATTTGATCAGTGCACTGGCGATTGTTGTGGCTGCAAACCAAGCTGTCGTTTTGTACGATACGACGCTTTACCGGTGACCAGGAAGCCATTCCCAGAGCCGATGTCGCAAATCTATGTATACTTCACGGCACGGTTGGTCACTCTAATGGAGGAAAAGTCAGCTTATGACTGGTCGACTTTCATCGCAGAGCTGGGGGGCAGTTTGGGGTTTCTTTTGGGACTCAGCGTCCTGGGACTCTTAAGCTTTTTTGAAAAGTGTGTCGACTTGGTCGTTACCAAAATACCGAAAAAGCCGATCGATACGTCGTCGCCCTAAACTTTTTCCTTACTTGGACTGTTCTTGGTGCTGAGTCTCATTGGATTCTGGTTGTCCGCACGTGTATCATTGCGCACAGTATTCTAGAGTGCGTAGCTTATAGCTTGAGTAAATTGATTTCGACATTCTGACTGGTCCCGTGTGAACGACGACGAAACCTCTTCCGGTCACTCGAAACTGCCAAAGGAAATAGAACCGTCCGTCAACCGCTGGTATTTAACAAACATCCGAGTACCTTGCCAATTTGCTGGAAAGAATCCTTCTATCATATGTAAAGGTCATCTGTCAAATTAAACTTTTTCATTCAAAAATTCATAACAGATGCCTATAACAGGACATCGATGATCGCGAGAACGAAATTAAGGAACGCCGGATGCGATCATCTTGATCCGTAAGCACATTCAAGATTGATGAATCCTCAACACGCAATAAATATTTGTCCGGAAGTTGGATGAGCGTAAATTCCGAAGAGAGGATAAAATTATAAAGCTTCGAGAACGACCTTGCCCTCTTGCCGATCTTTCGGTATGGATTTGTGTATCTCGAAGGAAGGAATTCAGTCAGGAAGGGAAATCGAGTGATTCACGCTGCATGAGCTGGCCAACCAAAAACGAGTTAGGTCCGCAGCTTAAGAAAATAAGACTTTTATTAGCGAGCTGGATCCCAGTTGGATGATCTGCTTTTGACGTCACCACGCATAGCAATACCCAGTGAAATGAACCAACGAACTGACGGACTGACGGAGGAAGGATCGTACGAAACTACGAACGTAGAGCTCGAAGCCGAGGTGTAGGCTATATTGTCGCTGGGACACGAAAATAGCTGCAGTCAGCCCAGAGGCGGCAGAAGGAGGCAGAATGAGTGAGTGAGTAGGAGAGAGAGAGGAAGGGAGAAAAGTAGAGGGTGTCGGTAGAGACGGCACTGGGCACTAGAGATATTGGTGGTGGTTGCTGGTGCTGGCACTCCCGTCTCGAAGGTGGTGGGGTCTGGAGCTTATGTAAGCCTCCTAAACACCAACCGAGTCCATCTTGGACTCCTGGCTCGGATTCGGACTAAGGATTATGTTCCATAGGGCACATTCAAATATTCCACGAGCTTCTAGCTTGGATCGAGACGTGGATTACATGGCCTTGGCACTACCTCGAGTTACGGTAGCCTATACTCCATCCCGGAACCGTATAGTTCATGTAGGCCATTGTACGAGGAAGAATCTAACAGCGAGAGCACAGAGAGAGAGAGAGAGAGAGAGAGAGAGAGAGAGAGAGAGGACTAGGCGCCTTGGCATGTACTGCCATAATTTCATAATCCACAAAGGCATACTTCCTTGTGTCGTTGCTATTCCTCTTATTCTTGGCTTCAAATTCTTCTGGTTCGTTTGGCTCATTCTATCTGAGCAGCCTTGGAAATAATAAGCTGGAGCAGTTGATCGACAATGAATTATTTCTTGTTGAAAAACATGTTTTTGCAAAACTCCTGAATGTCACTTTTTCGAAAATTCCTACGTACCAATGTTAAATTCAGTCGCGTACAGCTAGGGATGAGTTTGTACGCTTGTCCAGTGCGCAACAACTGGAATGATCCGGGCGAAATGAAACGTTAAACCGTTGACGCTGAACTCTTCCCATAATTCATAGCCCATGACTCCTCGCTGCCTCGGACGGCGCAAACCACTTCCAAGTATTACGGATGCTCCTGCATACCCTTTACGCACTTCCTCAACTTCTCTTCACCTTTTTTCCGCGAGAAGTGTGCCAAGAAGAAGCGCGTTCTACTCTATATTTGAACTTGCACTTGGAACGTGTCCTCGAATCGCAAACTTGTCAGAGATTTTCCGGGCTGGAGGTTCCGGCCAAACGGCAATATTTTTCTTAAAATCAACAGGGGAATTTAAAAAGAAAAGAAGAACAAGCATCAATAAGAGAAACATGTTGTCCGCGAGTTCTCGCGCGTGTAAGGAGGTCATACGAAAAAAGCTAAGCCAAATAATAGGGAGAAAAACGGGAACGGAAAAGAAGAAGAGACAAAGTTACACCCTGTCGTTTGACTAATTTTGCACTTAACCCCGACAACCTTCGACTTTCCCCGGTTTTCGTGCGAGCTGTGCCAATTCTCAGTGTCCTACATATTTGCGCAGTTAAAAATATTGTTTTTGTGACGGAGAGCGTGCAGCGACGTCGTCGTTGTCGTCGTCGTCCCCTCCATTCCCCCATCCTGATCCTTCCCTTCTGACGTCGAGACGTCGCGCGACTACCAATTGTTTTTTAGAGGCGCCTAGGACGATCAGCCGCCTCACTCGTCATTCCCTTCTGTCAGCTGAAACTGGCCTAATGTGAATCGGTCTGAACTAGGGGAATGCTGAACGCTCTCTACGAGAATACCAGCAGCCACCGGGACAAGGATTGGCAACTGGGTCGACGAAGCTCTTCTACGTTTCCGAGATTTCCATCCTCGGCCACGTAACGCAACACCACTCCATTATCATTTATACTCGATATTTTGACATATCGATCGTAGCTACTGCAGCCAGCTTCAGGCTGCTGCGTTCAACCTATCGAACGGCGTGAATGTCTATTGTAGCTGGAGCACGTCATTCGCTACGTGCCTAAGTCGTTACTGTCGTACGAAGATCTCTCTGACTTTCCTCCATCATTTTATAAGGTGATTCTTCAACGTGACATCAAATCAATTTTATTTACGACAATCCTAGATGTATCGAGAGACTCGGTCGTGTCTCGTGGCAAGTCGTTTTTACCAGAAAAGGTTATGTCCACTAATTTTCATTCTCGTGTCTTTATAATTTCGGCAAAAGAATCAATTCGTGGTTACTGGCTCATTACTCGGCAGCAGAATCATCGTACGTGCTCCGTCGCGTGGGACTCTCACTGAGGTAAATTCTCTATTGGAATATATGGAAGGATGGATGTATGGATAGTCGTATGGATAAATAAGAAGGGAAGAGGGCCAAATCCAAGTCGAAGAGGATGACTCAAGCCTCAAGGCTTCGTTCCGTTCCGTTCCGTTCGCTCGGTCGATGTTGGCCCGGTTTATCTTCGGCCGATCCCGAAATAATCTTAGATTCGGTCTCTTCTTCTCTTACTCCTGTCTCGACTCTCCGGCCCTCCCTTGCCCAGTACCAGACTCACCAACATGAGTCTCTACCGCCATCACACTCTGCTATATGTATCTCATCCAATTCGCTCCTTGTAGATTTCATATGAATCTTTAAAACGTCTACCCAAATATCCGTAATTCGAAATCTGTCTGGTTTCTTCGTCTTCTTATAATTTCTTGCAGGCATAAATCGTAAGTTGTCGGATCAGGGATAAAATTAATTATATCGATTGACAAAACATTATACTCACTGCAATCGGTACAGTCTAGTGTTATTGATACGGATGTGAATATATAAAAATTTCTATCAAATAGAAAAGCCAAGCAGCACGTGGTTTTAATCATAGTCATTGCCAGGTGGATGAACTCATCGAAAATTCTTGGCTGTAACGTAAATCGTTTCTTCGTTTTCCCGTGTCTTAGCTTGTCAGACTTATCGGTCTCGGGAGATTCTCAGGGGAGCTTTGAGTTTCTTTAAAGCCGACTGATCGTCGTCCACTTGGTAGCCGTGGTAATTTTTAAAACGATCCGTAAGCTAGATTATTTATTAGCACATGATAAATAGTTTTCCCGATACAATGTAACAAGTGAAATTAATTGGACGCGAATCAATCTGAAAGATCCATGGGTTTCATCGATATTTCTGATTAAATGTCGTTCATAGCTTTCGCTATTAAATTCGTAGCAAAACCTTCGACCCACTCGTCCAGCAGCTGTCCCTAGACTTCATAACATCCCGAATTCTCTGTAAATCCAATGTCAGCCGTTTCGCGTAGTTCTCAGGCCACGAGACCAATAATTTGCTAATTGTTTAAAAATGATGAACATCAATTGCTGACCGCTGCCACAGACCGTTTTTCTTTCATTTATAAAACCTAGAAATTCGATGATTCGCCAAAGGTCTATGGACGATATAATAAATTGTGAAAATGTGAAAAAACTGTTTTCTAGTTGATACAAGGACGAGATCATCACCGTGAAATTAATATAGCTGGCTTAGCTATGGCTCTTAGCCGTTAGTGCTAGTCCGTAAATTCTGGCCACCCGTTAGAATCCATTCCTGTCTCGTTCGAGTTAAAAATAATCAGCAATTATGCGCCCGATTTAAACGGTAGATTATATCTGCGCAGTTCCTAATAGCACTGGCAGTTCGATAAGTTCGATGGAAGCTGCTGACGATGCACTTTCGTTTTACAGGCTGATGCAACGGTGCACCAGAGCTGCAAGTCGTCGAAATTTCCATTGGATCGGTTGTCGGATTGGTCATCAGGATCTGACTCGTGGATTCACCTTTAGGCCAAATCCCATAGATATACGACTTATGGCTTAATAATTATCTAGGACTGATTGTGATAATGAGAACTCATTAAGCGAACATCTTAAACGACATAACAACAAACATCTCTATCGCATCCGCCCGCGTCAGTATCTTTATTTATCAGGAGGTTGTGTAATCGATCTATTTTTGTGTATTCTCAATCTCGCATTGCTCGTCTATGGGCCTCCATTCAATGCGGCTTCGTTCTCAGACGAGAAATTCCGCAAGAGTATATCCGGGATATAAAAATTTTTTATTTCGATCGATCAACATCATTTCAAAAGAAAAAAGTGTTTCACGAAGAGGAATTCGAAAAGCAGCTGCAGTTCCCATACGATTCCTTCGTTGCATCTCGACTAATCGTTAGGGCGACGTTTTCCTTCTACAATGTTCGAAAGAGGTCGTTGATGGCAGGTAGAAGATTTCCATGTAGTGGTACTGGTATTAATAGTCGAGCAAGGGGGTATTCCTGAGTCGGAGTCGATCGACAAGATAGTCACTTCGAAGAGGGAATGCAGTCTCGGTGGCGCGTGCGACTAGCGCTACTCGCGCTACTCAGGGCCAAATGACTCAAGAGGTGAAATCATTAAGCCACTGTAACTTACGATTCTGGCAGCTTCGACCGTTCGCCTTTGAATCTTTCAATTACGCCGATTCGTCATGTCCCGGCGCACCGAGATTAGTCGATTCTACCTGCGCCACGTCCTGGACAACATCCAATACCCTGCTGTCATCCTCGCCGATTCCCTCTGAGAATCGAAACATCCCCAGGAATGCGCAGCCGAGGAGCAGCTCTGCCAGAGGGAACAGAAACCCTCTTGTTCCAATGGACGGTAGAGGTCGAGGATTTCGAATAGGAATTTAGCTTTGAAACTTGATTATTTTTGAGTTCACGTTCAGGATTTGGCTTCTCCATTGAGCCTTATGGATCTGGAAGATCGTACTCGTCGGATGGATGACGCGACGCTGCTCTTGCGTTTACTTAAAGCAGAGGTCGGAGTAAATATTATTCGTCGAGTGCGAGAGCTTCGTGTTTGCTCGAATGGCCAAGGCTGCGCTCCTCTCCTGCTGCTGCTGCTGCTGCTGCTGCTGCTTGCTGCCCATAGCGTTTACTGCCTCTACTTCTACCCATCTATAGATAGACGCATCCTTCTCTTCGCGTCAGAATCCCTCGAGATCAGTGAAGATGCTGTGCTCCTCCGGGTACTTACTAACGACCACTGTAGGTAGCCATTATTAAAAAAAGGTGCCCGTGCACAGGCGTAGATGCTGCTAGAATGAATTTTAGTTTATTACTATTTTGTCTCTGAACGTAGGACTAATGTGAGAAATACATACTTGGCTAAGATTATAAGTGGAACGTCACTCGTCACACATGAGAATATTCAATGCAACGTTTAGAGGAATTTTAAATCCAAAGGAAAAAATAGGAAGCACTTGCTTGGGTCACGTCCACGTGTCCATGACTGTCACGTGACTAAATTAGTGCATCCGGCGATCGGATCAGTTCCGCAGCATCAAGGTCTCGGATGATCCAACGCTGTATGCTAGAACTATTGACACTGGCTGCGCCTGGTCCAGCATTGTCTCAGCATCATCGATCGCTGGATCGTAGCTTCTCTGATTGTCAGACAAGCTCACTGTAATGGTGTCAGAGTTTCTCTGACGTTCAGCGAATTTTCCAGCGTGATCCTCCGCACGTGTCTCACGACGGAGGAGCAGGGATATGTACACGTGGACCCAGAGACAAGGGTGGGTAAATCGTGTGGCTCAACTCGTAGCGATGGTATGATGCATCTCTTTTTAAGAGAGAAAAACACCGTACGATTCTTGGAAGACTTTGGGGGGGCTCGATAGTCGCTGCCCCCTCAGGAACACTCCACGTCCACTCCTTCTTCCTGTGAAAGATCGTGAAATGGCTGGTCGGGAACGTCGGAAAGTCGTCGTGAAATTTTAAGGCCAGAGGAACGGTAAGACTTTGACGTTACCACGGTGTCGTGCCTTAAGGGGGGCTCTGGTACCCCCTTAAGCCCCGGTATCAGCCAATTCCCGTTGAGCTCCGACGCGCCGCCTGAATATTGGATGGTCCATCTCACTCTGCTTCTATTTTCATCTCTCTTCAAACGCGCGGCGTTCAGAGCTTTCCGCGGCACCCCTGTCACACTTTTGGTATCATCTCCACCTAAAAAGGTAGATTGGGCCAGGAAGTAACGTAGGCTCGGATTGGTCGAGAGCGTCAACCAATCGACTTGGACGTACCAAGCTAGGATCACGTTGCACGCGCTTATATTGGGAGCCTCCGCTTGTTTCCCTGACAGAACGGCTCTCTAACGTAAGTGCACCACGTCGGTTTCTCCTTTGCCTTACCCACACAGACGCACATCTACACACCTATTAAAGTGAAAAAAAGAAAGAAATTCATAAGCTTGCACACGATACACATTATTACGGATTAACGTGTTACGGACATAACCAAGAGACAGGTTAACTTTTACAACTCTGACGAAACTCCAGCTACTAACACGAAGTTACCATACGGCAGAGAGAAGCGAGCGATAGTTTGGAAAAGTGAGAATGCGAGAGAGAATGCTTGTGAGAGAGCGAACGATAATAAAGAGAGATTGAAAGAGTGAGAAAGAGAATGAGGGTTTATAGGAAAGGAAAATAGGAGAGGAAACACAAAGTGCGAGAGTGACTACAGGAAAAAGGATTCCGCATGCGGCTCGTTTGGATTTGTTCGCCGAAGTTCTCGGGTGTGAATATACGCGAGGAAACGTCCATCGCGAAAAAAAGTGCGTGCCGGATACGAAAAATCGCATTTAAATGCGAATACGGGCTGCCAGTGTGCGCGATCGCATCTTCGACCGTCGTGAAAGCAACCCTTATCGTATAGCTAAGGGACGGTTTACATTACTGTGTGTGCTATTCTCTTGGTGAAATCGAAACGGAAACGAACGTCGAACAGTGATCCTCCTGATTGACCGCCCTCAGTGTACTCGGCGAATACTCGCGAGTAACATTCGATACTTGTCGGAAATACTTGGTGAACCTTTAACCTGTTGAGTCCAGATTTCCTGTAACAGCCAGCTGTGCCCAGTGATATCAATTTTCATTACGCGACTCCATTGCTGTTAGAATTCATTCTGAATCACGGGAGGCTCGGCGCATCCACGTTTTATAGCTCGCTAGATCCTCCTGCGAGAAGAAGTATCTTCTGAAATATTTCAAATCACGTCGAATCGGCTTTACTGTGAATTCAATTCGTTACGCACCGCTAAATAATCATTGCGCACGACTCTTGCATGGATTACGCGTAATGGCGCCATCTTTCGTTACAGTTTCATAACAGCGTTTCCTAACCGCCCGTGGTCGAATCTAACCTTCCTCTTTACAATTTCTTTTCTTTTTTTTTTCACAGACTTTTAACTCTATACGAAATCTTTCGGAAATTTATTCGTCGTTTAAATGGATTTTTTCATTCTAAATAATACTTCGTAAATAACAATCTTGTAATACGAAATACCCAAAAGAATAGCTGGGACGGAAAGATCTTGCAGGAGGAAGAAGCAATACCTAGACGTTCGGTTCGAGGTGGAGGAAGAAGCTTCTGTCTTTTCGATGTTCGCCAAGAATAGTCCGCGATAACTGAGTCGAGTGCAGAGTAGAGAAGATGATTGGTTGATTTAGCTGGGATTTTTAAGTACGAGTGCATTGGGGGCCGAGGCAGATAATGTGTGGAAGGGATAGCGGAGAAGCTATAAAATAATATACATAATATACGTAGCTAGATGCGTGCATGCGTGTGGTAGATAAGAAATGCTATAGGTTATGTATCGAATACACGTATTGAAGGGGGTGTTATGTGAAATCTGTCTAGGGCCGCCCAGATCGTGCCGCCAGAAGTAGTCCGTCCGCCGCCGCTTGCCAAACACGTACGAAACTGACGACTGCTTAGCTCCAAGTAGAGAAGACAGGGACACTCACTAGAACAAGATGCCGAAGCCGAAGCCTCAAGAGGGAGAGGATCCCGATCCCACCCCATACCTCTTCGTGTCCCTCGAGCAGAAGAGAATCGACCAGACCAAGCCGTACGATGCGAAAAAGGCTTGCTGGGTACCCGACGAGAAGGAGGGATACCTCCTTGGTGAAATCAAAGCCACCAAGGGTGATGTCGTCTCCGTTGGTCTGCCTGGCGGCGAGGTGTGTATCAATGCAATTCATTATCCAAATATCCAAATCCATCCTTCACTCATTTACCTGTCATTTAATAACTTACAGTCTGTCCTTCTAACCTAAAATTCACATTGAAAAAAAAAAAAAATTGAAGCATATCTTACCGAAAGAAACTAAACAGGATTGAAATATACCTAAAATATCGAAAAATCATTGTAAAACAGTAGTTCCCAAAAAATTTGGTGAAATTTGTTAAATTGTAATGGAATCAGTTTGCGTGATAGAAATAAGGTAGCCGTAGACGGTGTCACGGGGGTGGGAGGGGGGTAGCAACGCGTTCCGGCCGATGGGGAAGAGCGAAGAAAAAGGTAGAGCGAAACGCTATATATAAAAAGTAGAAGGGACTGGAAAGGAAGGCGTTGAAGCATCGAGGCGTCGGCGTGGTCGTCGTTGGCGTCGCCGTATCGGGCGGCCGCAACGCTATTTCAAGAACAGAATAGCGCTAGCGCGGTTAGAGCCCGCGCTGAGCAAACCAAGAATAAGCCGAAAGCGATTCCCAGTTGGAGCCAAAACTCTTCGGGTATTGGCTTACGGATCGGATGCTGAAACAGATGAAAAAAAAAAAAAAAACAGGGATGAAATCGCTATGTCAATTTGAATGGGAATTTGAGAAAATGTTGAGGGGGCTATGGTTGGCCCAAGTGGGGGGCGGGGGGAGGGATACGTGCGTGGGAAGGGGGCGGTGATACCGCGAAGGGGGGTAGAACGCTCGCGGTCGTCGTTATTTTTAGTCAGAGCCCAAATTCCGGAGTAGCAATTGCGAACGTGTGTATGGGTTACATAATGGTTCAGCAAACTCTGTTCCGCCGATGCTAAACGCTATTGTTAGAATGCCGCCATTACGGCGGGACACTAGACTCTCTCTCTCTCTCTCTCCTTTGTAGCTTCGCTCACTCGTTCCGGACCACTCCACGCGGTGTAATAATACTTCGAAACGGTTACTGGTCGAATCGCGGGTCAATTTATTTTTAGTTCGTGTCCAAGAGACACCGGATACCCAGAAGCCCTTATGCAACGACCCTCATTTCGAAATGACTGCCCTTTGCATCTTTCCAGGGATCTTTCGTTTTTTTTTCGTCCTTTGACAATTTTCGATTAAGAATTCAATGGGATTTTGTTTTATTTATCGTCATGGTCACGTGGTGCGGTACAGTACCGTGCTTGGAATTTGATTGACGTTCATATAGAAATATAGATAGCAGCAGATTCATAGACTAGTGAATATTAAAGTAAAAAAGTTAAGGGCAATTCATTGAGCGCTGAGTCGCATAAAGGTGCTCTTTGGTAGATAGTGGTATAATAAGAAAAAGAATTAGAGTAGAAATGACGTAAAAATGCAAAAACACAGACCAAGCAGTTCCGCAAGGATCAGCTGCAACAAGTGAATCCGCCGAAATTTGAGAAAGTCGAAGACATGGCCAACCTGACCTTCCTCAACGAGGCCTCCGTACTGCACAACCTGAAGCAGCGTTACTACAACAAACTCATTTACGTAAGTCTAAGATGATGGATCTCACTAATGTCTCTTCCTTTTTTTATTCCTGCGGAGAACAGACCAAGGACTTCAAGAAGGACCAGCTGCAGCAGGTGAACCCACCGAAGTACGAAAAATGCGAGGACATGTCCAACTTGACCTACCTCAACGACGCTTCAGTCCTGCACAACTTGAAGCAGCGTTACTACACCAAGCTGATCTACGTAAGACCGTGCGCGGGCATCGAAGCTCCCGTTAATGCTGCTGCAACGCCGTGTTTCTGTTTTCTTTTTTTACTTTCGATAATAAGCATCGTCACTTGCCCTCGACGACTTTCTTTGGAACGTCCGATAAACCACTATACGTGTCAGGATGCATCCTTCCTCGTACTCCTGGTCCATTTGCAACAGTGGTGAATTTCGAGAAATTTGAAATCATCAGATAATTTTGAATGTGGATAAAAATCCTTTCGCAGTGAGGAAAACAAATTTTGAAGAAACAGTTCTCGTGGATCAGGAGTACGAAACGAGTTCTGGCGTTGATCCAGGAGGATACTTTGAGGTTTTGAAGATTCCAGCATGTATGTATCTGAGGACGGGAGAACCCGGGAAAAGATTACAGCATGCCAAGAGGCTCGGTCGAAAGCACCAAGACGTGCCCGCAACCGAAACTTTTCTGTTTCTCAATGTTTCTTTCAGCTGCAATCAACAGCGAAATGACGAAGAGGCTTTGGAACGACAGACTCGTTCCATTCCTCTGTGACTACTTTATGTTATGTGCCAATTTTTTTTTGTCTCTTACCCATAATTTCACTTTCACGTTTTCTTTTTTTTCTCTTTCTTTTTTTCGCACTAATAAATTGAAAAAAAACAGCAAGGGTCAGACGCGCAGGGAGAACGCGATGACGAATGTTCTTATGAACACAGGATACTTCCGTCATGAATGATTGTCAGTTCGCATCGATTTTAATGCCCTTTGTTAAGCGAGTGTGCTGTTACTTTATGTTTCTCGGCGAATTCTCTGGATCCCGTTTTGTGAAAATTTTAAAAGAAAAAAAAAGAATATGGTCCGTGTTGAGATTAGTTCAGGTGCATCCGAGAGAGTTCGCTGGGAATTCTGTGTCTTCAGAATGGAGCGCAGGCATCCACTGGACTGGTCATAAGCTACGCAAAAAAAAAAATGGCAGATGGCGTGATTTTTATTGTCAATGTGTTAACGAGTGAAAATACAAGGGAGATAAATTAACAACGATTAATAATGTTCTCTAGACCTATTCTGGCCTGTTCTGCGTGGCCATCAATCCTTACAAGAGGTACCCCGTCTACACCCAACGTTGTGCCAAGCTGTACCGCGGTAAGAGACGTAACGAAGTGCCACCTCACATTTTCGCCATCTCTGACGGAGCCTACGTCAACATGTTGACCAGTGAGTATCTATAGGCCCATCGAAACTGAAGACCACCAACCGTATCGTCGGTCTCCCGGAAAGACATTCGTCCGACTGATGATGATTTCTGATCTGTGCAGACAGCGAGAATCAGTCTATGTTGATTACCGGTGAATCTGGTGCCGGAAAGACTGAGAACACGAAGAAGGTAATTGCGTACTTCGCCACTGTCGGTGCCTCGACGAAGAAGGTCGACGAAGCTGCCCAGAAGAAGGGTTCCCTCGAGGATCAAGTCGTCCAGACCAATCCTGTACTTGAGGCTTTCGGTAACGCCAAGACCGTCCGTAACGATAACTCCTCCCGTTTCGTAAGTGCCTCGTTACTTAATCACATTCGAAGCTTCCTTCCATCATCGATACTTATCCTCGATTGCATCTATCCAGGGTAAATTCATTCGTATCCACTTTGGCCCATCTGGAAAACTGGCTGGTGCTGATATCGAGACCTGTAAGTATATTCTATCTGATGGATGTTTAAGCTACTTTAAGAGAACGATCGTCCTACGAATAACAATACTTCTTCTGTGCAGACCTTCTGGAGAAGGCTCGTGTAATCTCTCAGCAGTCCCTCGAGCGTTCCTACCACATCTTCTACCAAATGATGTCCGGAGCTGTTCCCGGCCTGAAGGGTAAGATTCACACAAGCCCCTCAAAGATTCAATAAGTATCGAACAATCAATTTGAAACGTATTACTTAAATATCAAACGTCGCGACGTTCGTCGAACATCGGGACTCCACTGAAATCACACACAGCAGGTTTCCAACCTTCGTTTCTGGTCCTAACCCGTATCGCCCTTATCGTCGTCCTCCTGTGCATCCCTTAGCTGTAGTAAGTCATTTAGGAAATGAACGGTAGCACCTTGGAAGACTGCAGCCGGATGCTCCACTATGATCAATGAGCTTATTCCAGTCGAAGCGGCTCTCCGTAAGACTCCTAATTATACTATTTGAAATCCTCCTTTCATAGAAATGTGCTGTCTTTCGAACAACGTCAGCGACTACTACTTCGTCTCCCAGGGAAAGACTACTATCCCAGGTGTCGATGACGGCGAGGAATGCCTTTTGACCGACGTAAGGACACTAAGGACTAGCAATCGGTCGCTAAGGAGTTTTTCTAACTCCTGTTCACGTGTTTATAGTTTTATTACCTCACGCTGTGTCGTTTTCATCGTGTAGTGTGCAAAAGAGAGCAATTACGTAGAGGGGAACGCGTCGGGAAGTCCACTTGCTCCTTCGGTCTTGTTTTATCATCATCATCATCATCATCATCATCATCATTATGATTCGCTTGTTAACGTAATTTCGTCACTCGAACGGAGCCCAGTAGACTTTCACGAGACACGAGCAAATCGCACGCGCTCCCTGCAACGTTTCCCTGTTTAGATGTTAGTTGTGTAGATTCCAGACACGACCCTCCAGAACACACTGTGAGGCATCCACAAGGAGCACGTCCATGACTGCTGCTGCCATCTTGGAAAGCAGGATTACAATCCTGTTCAGTTTTATCTTGTATAAATTTGCGCGTGTGTGTGACAAAATCCCATCAGACAAGGGATAGTTTTCCGTTTCTTCGTTACGTACCTTCCATACGCTACCTACGTATGTGTATATGTGTGTATAGTTCCCTCGAAGAAAAAACGATCTTTGGCTACGGGATGGATGACTTCGTCCCGTTCAGTCCCATTGTATTATATATATATATATATATATCTACGTATATAATACAAAGACCCAAAAGAACCTTGGTAAAAACCATAAGGAAAAATGGTGACACATGGTTCATGGTTTGCCTGCATGTTTTATTGCCTATACAGAAATGTTGCTGCTGTCCAACAACATCCACGACTACTACTTTGTATCGCAAGGCAAAACTACGATTCCTGGCCTCGATGACGGCGAGGAACTTTTGGTTACCGATG
Organism: Trachelus iudaicus; assembly: GCA_030142595.1. Lineage (NCBI taxonomy): Eukaryota > Metazoa > Arthropoda > Insecta > Hymenoptera > Cephidae > Trachelus > Trachelus iudaicus. Next base: position 303,694 of record JARQTH010000528.1, read on the forward strand.
TAAGTGCATGATCACCTCAATGTGCTCATCCCTATTTATTTTTACTTTTTCTTTCTCTCTTTCTCCCCCTTTCACGTAGACTGTTTGGAATCTCGCGTCTCCGTCCGGATGACGCATGCTGTGCGTTTATTCTCAGGAAGATTCGTTCATGAAATTTTGACCAAGTATTTTCCATGAGAAGGGAAAGAGAAAGAAAAAGGAAAAAAAAATATTGAGCTCATTTGTCTTGACGACTCTTGTCAGGACGCTGATTGTTTTTTCGCTATGCTCTATATCATAATTTTTTTCTGCATTTAAATGTATGTATATATCTATGTTTTTTGCCACTTCTCTGCCTCTTACTTGACTTTCTTCTCTTCTACTTGTCTATACTTTTCAGCTCTGCTCTACGCTGCCACTCTTCTCTTCTCGTTCCATCTTGATAATCTTTCTAGCGTTTGTTACATGTAGATCACAGGATGTCTACTCTCATGGCGAATCTATATGTACTTCATCTATCTGACTATCGACCTTTTCGTGTCTGAACTCTGACACTATTCTCAACGTCATCACCATTATTTCAGCTTCCTCTACTTCTCTACCTCTCTATCTGCGCAATTTCTTTACTCTTTTGCTATCAATAATCTATAATCTGTGCCTCTTCTCCCTTTTACGGCCGTATATCGACCTGTTGATACTTTTGAAAAATGTCACTAATAATTAGCCTGTAGCCGTAGCCCTGCATATTCGCATATATTCGGCAAAGAAGTAGCTAACGGAAGTGTTGCGTGTGTGAGCTGAGGTTGATGTTGACCCCGTAAAAATCGAACGCAGAATTGACCCTGTTGAGCAACCGGATCGGCGACTACTACTACATTAGTCAGGGTAAGACGAGAATTCCGGGAGTCAACGACGCGGAGGACATGGAAGAGACGGACGTAAGTCCCCCGGAAGCGAATGGGGGCCTGATCTCTGAACTGCGTACCGGTGTCTTATCGATTATAACCTCTGTGTATCGATTATTTTTAAAATCGATCGATAAGGGGGTACGAAGTTCAGGGTCTGCCCCTAAGAGTCTCTGCCCCCCCCCCCCCCCCAAAACGCTGTGCAGCTTCCTGTTGCCGCTCTCGCGAGTGGGGGGGCAGAGGATTCATCATCGGGCCGGAAGTCGAAGGGTGACCAAGGACCCAGATACCCCGACGAATCCGCTACCCCTCCGCCAGCTCCACCCTGCCAACCCCTGTCGAATTCCCCTTTTTCCGCACGCGGCCGGCTCCGCATGGAATCCGCCGCCCCGCTCAAATCTTGATCCTTTGTACCGTTTTACTGCGTCACACACTATGTCAACATCCACATGCATTGCCGCGCGACAACCAACGTGTCATTGATCTTTAATACTCCTCATTTGACACGATACGATTGTACGATGATTGCCAGCTGCCTGATGACTTAACGAATCGAAATCATTCGCAGCTAATTGTTTCTTGTCGGACAACATATACGACTATTACAACGTATCCCAGGGAAAGGTCACGATTCCCAACGTCGACGACGGCGAGGAGAGTCAACTGACGGACGTAAGTCCCTTTAACTCCTGCTGTAGAGGAACGAAAAGAAAGGAATTTGTGTCCTAAAATTTGAAAGATCTACTTTTCAGTTTTAGCCCCTTTGACTCCCTTTGACGTTCCGCATCTCAGGTCCTTTGGTTCGATGAAACCAGAGGACACTTCCGTTATCACTATTTCTAATAATGGGAGTTTCAATAACTCTGAAACTGTGTACTCTCCCAGTTCGAATGACGTTTCCCCAGAGTTACGTGATCCTTGAGGATATCCGAATCCCAGTATTCTAACACTGTTGTTTAGTTGAGTCGAGTCCCAGTATATTGATATCTGAAAATCGAGACGCCAGACTCGATTTTCACTCGATTGATTCCAGTAGTCAGAGTGAGCCCCCTGTACTCTATCCAAAGCTCCATCGTAGTCACTGAATGCCTCTTGATTATTCCCACTGACGATATCGATCAGCGCGAAAGCGAAGAACGCCTTTAGCGTCCGCGACGAAACTTCCGGGACGGCAGACACGGACACACTGCCATTACTCTTTACCTTGAGAGAAAAAGGGAAGCCCGCGAAGAAGTTGACGCAGGGCGAGTAAGACATATGGAGTATACGAAAGAGAAATGTCAAATGCTAAATGCTAAATGCTAAATGCTAAATCCTGACCGATAAGGTGAGGAAGATGCGTGCAAAGAAGAGCTCAGGGAAGAAGCGGCTACCTAACATTAGCTATGCTTCTGCTTCGCTCTGTGTCTTCTCTGCTTACAAAGAGCTACGACGCTTTCATCGTGCACCCCTTTTTTTTTTTTATATCTTTTTTTTCGTCTCGCACATATCTCTGTGCTCTACGTGATCTGCCTTACTGCATTGTATCGTCCCGTTCTGTTTTGCGTGCTTCCATTAACTACATGAATATCATGCCTCTGTAAAATCTAAAGACGGCGACAACGACCGAGGCAAGCTCTTCCATCGGGCTTGGTTCGATCGTTCTCGCTGATAAGGACTCCTTGGAACCGAAAGCTTGAGATTAATCGTTTGATTTCTTTGATTGGCGATGTAGCAAGCCTTCGACGTCCTCGGTTTCACCCAGGAGGAGAAGGACAACATCTACAAGATCACTGCCGCTGTCATGCACATGGGAGGCATGAAGTTCAAGCAGAGAGGTCGTGAAGAACAGGCTGAGGCTGACGGCACTGAGGTTCGTTCAGGACGACGTTACTTCGTCACTCAACAAGTTTGTGCAATTTAAGTAAAAGACAATATATCGAGTCTTCTCTCTGTGCTTGTAGGAGGGTGAGCGTGTAGCCAAGTTGCTGGGTTGCGATTGCGCCGATCTGTACAAGAACTTGCTCAAGCCCAGGATCAAGGTCGGTAACGAGTTCGTGACCCAGGGTCGTAACAAGGACCAGGTTGCCTATTCCGTCGGTGCCATGTCCAAGGCCATGTTCGACAGGCTCTTCAAGTGGCTGGTCAAGAAGTGTAACGAGACTCTCGACACCAAGCAGAAACGTCAACACTTCATCGGTGTACTGGATATTGCCGGTTTCGAAATCTTTGACGTAAGTTTACCAGACTTCGAAAATTGGAAAATTCCCAAACTCAAATCTCGTTCTCAAAATTTTAGTCCATCGTAGAACTTTTAGTCTCTCGTTTAATCGCAGTCATTGCGCTTGACTCTAGGAACGGGATTGACTTGGGAATTCCAATGGAGTTGTTACCAGGAGATCAAACCGGAGGCAGACGCGAAGGAAGTGAAAAATATTTTTAAAATTAAAGAGCGTCGATCGAATTCCCATTATAGCTCGTCGACGGTCTGATCTCCTTTTCTTAAAACTTTTTTTTCCAAGACAGGTATTTCCCAAAAATGTGGAAGCGGTGAATTTCGAGATCGAAGTAATTAAATCTTAAGCCCCATTCACAGTTGACCCTGACTTTCGTTGCCCCCAGTACAACGGCTTCGAGCAGCTCTGTATCAACTTCACCAATGAGAAACTTCAGCAATTCTTCAATCATCATATGTTTGTCCTCGAGCAAGAGGAATACAAGAAAGAGGGCATCGTTTGGCAGTTCATTGATTTCGGAATGGACTTGCTAGCTTGTATCGAGCTCATCGAAAAGGTAGCCCCATCTTCAGGCTGCGAGTCGATCCGAAACTACTTTCGGATCTTCACCCGTATCTCTCGATCGACCTCGACTTATCTGGCACCCCTTGTATTGTGATCCGATTGACTCCAGTAGACCCTCTCGTGTTTGGGCATGATGGACGTTTTACCGAATACTCCCTAGTTTTTCAACCCCAAGATGGCACCCCCGACGGGACAATTTATCCCCGATTTAATCTCGGTTCGACACCCTTCTCCCATCGTAGCCCTCGATCGGAGATCTGGCTGACCGCATGCAGCCGCCATCTTTCAAGTACACGCCGTACTTACGATGCACTCAAGCCCAACGATACATCGAGTACTCCAGTCATTTCACTTCTCATCACGAATCGAACGCCTCAACAGGTTCGAACATCATCCCCTTGTGTCCCCTTACCGGTAGTTACATCCCATCGAACGACTAAACAGGTTCGATTCTCTCTCATTCAAATGGCAAAACACGAAAACTTGTGTCTCCGCCTATTGTTCCATCTCAATCATGTTCAGTGATCGACTGAGCACTCACAATTGTTCCTTTTATTTTCGGGGGGTTTTTTTTTTAATTTTCTCTCGTGGGCAAAACATTTCGGAATACATGTCGTAGAACAGTGGACTTCACGGTGTTGAGTATTCTTAATTCTAGGTGTACCTTACAGCCTCGACCACTGTGACAAGTTGACTGTCGAAGGATCAGGGCACTGGCTCCTCGTAGAGAATACGAAGCTTCTCATTCGTCCTTCCCTCACAATCGTAGAGTAGCACGATGGTAGACTAATCTCTAGATATTTGTTTATTAAACAATCCCATTTAAAAAAATGGATTTCCTGTGATAACGGTAGAATCGGCAAAATGCTACTGATTCTGAGAAACTTGATAAAAGGTCATATGTAGATTTTTGAGAATGGTGGACCCAACTGGCGCTAAAGCATACACACGGTACGCCATTGCGGATGGCGTGGTTACGTAATACGTAGAACGTAGAGTCTGGCTGTAAACAGTAATATGGACCAACTGTCTTGCCTTTGCTCGAACAGTTCAACAGCTTCGAGCAGCTCTGCATCAACTTCACCAATGAGAAGCTTCAACAGTTCTTCAACCATCACATGTTCGTCCTCGAACAAGAAGAGTACACGAGAGAGGGCATTGAATGGGCGTTCATTGACTTTGGCATGGACCTGCTCGCATGTATCGAACTCATTGAGAAGGTATAAAACCTACGGCGCAATGGAGTCGGTGCTTTGCGGAAGGAACATCCGGTTTACGAAAAGAATGAAAATCTAAATGGCAGCCGCAGCTTCGGCACGAGCGATTTAACGCTTAAACGTGATCGTCCACTGTTTCTGTACGTTTTCTCTCTACCGTCATTCGTTCGTCCGCTCTCGCGGCATTTCTTTTTTACTTTTTATTTCTTCTTTACTTCATATCTGTCTCTCTCTCTCTCTCTCTCTCTCTCTCTCTCTCTCTCTCTCTCTCTCTCTCTCTTTCTCCACACACACACAGATCCCTCCGTTCTCTTGTTTCGTCATCTTCATACTTTGTCTTTACTATTGCCTTCGTTTTTATTTCTTTTTCTCGTGTGGGTAGTTATCGCTTCTCTACAAAACTCGTCGCACCTCTTTTACTTCCGGTCACTCCACAAACACTCTGTCCTTTTTTTTCTTTTCTTTTCTTCGCAATCTTTTGGTAGCTCCTTTCACGTAGACATTATGTTTATTTATATTTTGTCTTTATTCCTTGCGTGCCGATCGTTCCAATCGGACGCAATTTTTCTTTTTCTTTTCCCCTCTATATCTCTGGCACACTGGCAGCGCTACACAGAGCCACTGTTATTTCATTCGTGTTGCTGAAATTCCCTTGTCTTGCCCCCTGGCATGAACCCGACTTGACACCCGGTTTGCCTTTGCTCAAACAGTTCAACGGCTTTGAGCAGCTCTGCATCAACTTCACCAACGAGAAGTTGCAGCAGTTCTTCAATCATCACATGTTCGTACTTGAACAAGAGGAGTACAAGAGGGAGGGCATTGAGTGGGCGTTCATTGACTTCGGCATGGACTTGGCCGCTTGTATCGAACTTATCGAGAAGGTATATTTAAGCTAGAACATCTTGGTCAGAGTCGGCCGACCTGCGGAATGCCGAGCGAGCCGAGTAGTTGCTGAAGAAGTTTGCAGTTTGGATTGCATTGTGTACAAATGACATCAAGGTACAGATACGGGTACCCTTACGAAGGTGGTTCTTTTATGTACCTTGAGAAACCTCTTTACTTCTGTCTTGTGTCTTCTTCTTCGTCCCTTGTTCTTTTCTACTTCTTTACTTTCGCTACTCCCGCCCTTGCGTCTCTGCTCAAGACAACGGTGCACAGGATCGTGGCCGTCAGCATCACCTCCTCCACTTCACCAGTCGGACAATTGGTGCCACTACCGCAAATACATATTAACCCCTTGAACTTTGCTTCGTTGTCACTTCCACGATACTGAGGTGACACACGAGCAACTTTTCACTGTCATGCCTAATCAATTGAAGTGGGAAGAACTTGCAATTGACAGCCACAAAAATACACCGAACCAAGTAGATCCAGCTAGTTTAAAGGCACAAAAAGTGTCGAGTAATAACCCCCCCCCCCCCCGTTGACCCTCCCAAAAAAAAAAACACCCCGGACCATGGCACCCCACTGTCTGAGGAAGCCCATCGTCCGGACTTCGCCGCATCCAAAGACATTGACTCCCTCCCGTCCAGGGCACGAAGCAGTAAGTTTGACCGCTGTTTTGCCTTTTCTGTCCCGCACGAACAGTTCAACAGCTTTGAGCAGCTCTGCATCAACTTCACCAACGAGAAGTTGCAACAGTTCTTCAACCACCATATGTTCATCCTTGAGCAAGAAGAGTACAAGCGCGAGGGCATTGAATGGACATTCATTGACTTTGGAATGGACCTTCAACAAACTATTGAACTTATTGAGAAGGTACTAAAGGAAATCGATGAGAAACAGCCACGAAGCGGCTCGTCGTTTAATCCGGACGTACCATACGCGCAAGAGCATGTTTCGACTTATGACAGAATCGTGTTTCATGTTGGCGTAACTAACAAATCACTTTTAGGATTCCACCTCACCAACGCTCTCTATCGTCAATTCTCTCTTTCTCTCTTTCTCTTTCTCTTTCTCTCTGTTTCTCCTGTGTTCTGTCCATTCTATCGTCGTGGAGTCGAACGCAAGAGTTTCCCAGGACGACGGTTGTCGCACGACCGAACAATGTCTGTGCTGAGATTCTCTTGACGGGAGGCTCGCCAAGGTATCCAGAGACGATGCCTAACGCGACAGGAAACAGCATCCTCGGGGACATCGCCTGATCTCAACCAACCAGACAAATGGAAAAAACGGAAACGAAGGAGTCTGTCAATGTTCCCTTAACCCTTATGTGTTTTGTGTGTCTGTTTGCATCCTCTGTCTCTGCCACCGGGACTTGCCTGCGCGCCACTGTCAATCGCAAATGACAGTTCAACAGCTTTAATCAGCTGTGCATCAACTTTACGAACGAGAAGCTGCAGCAGTACTTCAATCACTTCATGTTCGTCCTCGAGCAGGAGGAGTACGAAAGGGAGGGTATCACTTGGACTTTTATAGATTTCGGTATGGATTTGCAACCGACCATCGATCTCATCGAGAAGGTAACGCTTCGACGCTAATTAACGCCAGCACGAAGTGTGAACAGACCAAAAGTAACCGAGCAACTTTGTCAGCTTGCGTATGTGCTCTCCGTATGTTTATGTGTAGCTCTTAAGTAGATGTATAGTTGTTAATTTTCCACGTAAACAGTTGTTTAATTATATTGCCAGTTGAGCCGTAGGTATCGCGAGTGAACAAGTAAAGAGAGTAGCGTTCGTTTGTATTTTATATCATTTTTTTTTTTTTTTTTTTCTTATATTTTATTATCTTCCTTTTGCTGATAACACGTAATCGTACGTGATAAGAAATTATAACTTCTAACCGTTGGAGATCTTTTATTGGATTGACCAGGTCTCTATATATATATTTGGAATCATCGAATAACTCGAAGTAGATAAATCATTTTTGCTGCTTCCAGTAAGCGATGAGGCACCTAACATTGGCAGTAATTTTCATTATTTCAAACGGGTAGTAATTTTGTAGTATCTTTGTCAGGCGGAACACAGGTTCTATTCGTCGGAAAAGCTAGTAGAAATCAAAATAAAAAAATAATGTCGAGAACCTACTCAAAAGATTCGATCAGGCAAATAAGTTTCGACGGTAAAACATTGAAACTGATCCAGGCCCTTTTCTCCCATTCACTAGCCCATGGGTATCCTCTCCATCCTTGAGGAAGAGTCTATGTTCCCGAAAGCCACGGACAAGACCTTTGAGGAGAAATTGAACAACAACCATCTTGGCAAGAGTCCCAACTTCTTGAAGCCCAAGCCACCGAAGCCTGGTCAGCAAGCTGCCCACTTCGCCATTGGCCATTATGCCGGCAACGTAAGTTTCCTTCCAGACAAAGACTTTTCTACTCCAGGTTTGCGGAGCACCGCTAAATTAAAGTTCTCGTGGCAATATAGGTACCTTACAACATCACTGGCTGGCTCGAGAAGAACAAGGACCCGTTGAACGACACCGTTGTCGATCAGTTCAAGAAGTCCACGAACAAATTGCTGATCGAGATCTTCGCTGATCATCCCGGTCAGTCCGGTGACGCCGGTGGTGGCGGCGGCGGCAAAGGTGGACGTGGTAAGAAGGGCGGTGGCTTCTCCACCGTGTCTTCCTCCTACAGGGAACAGTTGAACAACCTCATGACCACTCTGAGGGCCACTCAGCCTCACTTCGTTCGTTGTATCATCCCCAACGAATTGAAGCAGCCTGGAGTGATTGACTCCCACTTGGTGATGCACCAGCTCACCTGTAACGGTGTACTTGAAGGCATCCGTATTTGCCGTAAAGGCTTCCCCAACAGGATGGTCTACCCTGACTTCAAGCTTCGGTGAGACATTACTCTATGGGATAGGACACGAAACAGATTCACGAGTCACTGTGCCCTTAGGGATTAGCAAATTAGATTCTCACAGGAAATTATACTTTGGGGAAAAGATAATCTTTCTTTTTTAATAAGATGACAGTTTACGTGTAAAATGATATAGACGAGTAATTGAATTCTGGGAAATAGTTACATGATCTTGGCACCTGCCATCATGACTGCCGAAAAGGATCCGAAAGTAGGAGCGGCCAAATGTTTCGAATCGATCAATCTCGATCCAGACAGCTACAGGATCGGTCACACCAAGGCTAGTTCAAATTTATCGCACAGCATCCTCTATTTTGATGAGATTTCATTTTTACGACCTCTCCCCCCCCCCCCCCTTCGTAGCAATGGAAAGTATAGAACCACTGAATGATTATCCAAATCGTCCAAATTTTTCATGAAATCCAAGAGTGACCCAAACGATAGATATACCCGGATTGCCCCACGCAGTAAGATTCCACAGAGGATGTTCATTATTTGCTGTGGCCCCATAGGATTTTAATAAATGCCAGCGTAACTAAATTTCTATCCGAATGCAATTGAGCCCTCCGACGCCCCATGGAATTATGTGCACGTCTAGTGAGCCCCTTGCACAAACCCCGAAACCCCATTAGTGGTGTAATCCCGAATCGATCATCCAATCAGAAATATTGATAGAATCACGGAAGCAGTGTAGCTGAGCAGACCACATGGATATGAGGAAGGGACTGTCATTGAATCTGTCAAGGAGAAATCATGAATCACAAATGATAAATCATACGTTCCGCTTACCCAGTACAATCTGTAGAAACCCTTTGACTAATGAATCGACCACCGTTTTTTCTTTTTTTGCGCGTGACCCCGACCTTTAGCTACAAGATCCTGGCACCCCAGGCCGTCGACAAGGTTGCTAGCGACCCGAAGAAGGCTGCCGAGGCTATCTTGGATGCTGCTGGCCTTGAAGCTGATCAGTACCGTCTTGGACACACCAAGGCATGTCCTCCCATTACATGAGTCCTTTTCAGGATCTCAGGATTTCACTGTATAAGCCGTGTTCCTGAAAATTGCAACATCTTTCCTTTGGCAGTGTTTCCCCAATTTAACCAATATTCATCACTCGTTACTGTTGGCAGCCATAAAGACGGCGCACCGGTCAACGACGGAATATTTATTGCTCTTAAGTCTGTACAGGGTGTCCCCGCATGACGGTGGTGACCCCGAAATAATAATAATGTACATAGAGTAACCCTAAATGCCCCCATTGATACCAACTGTCTGTATCAATCCTCTACATAATCAAGTGTGCTTATTTCATTCTTTTTTTTTTTACAAAACAACACAGATACAAAATTCTGTGCACCCATCTTATCAAAGAGCCATGCGAACCACAAAAGGCGACACAAATCATCCTCGACGCAATCAATCTGGAATCCGACCAGTACCGCATGGGTCACACCAAGGTATCAGACACCTTCGACTCTGCGAACTGCCTAACTGCACTTTGGATACAGTCGGATCCCAAAACTCAATCCTTTTTTTTTGCTGATCACTCGACACGGCTGGACTAACCATAACAACTCTTTACTGCGAATTGTGAATTGTTTGAGCGAACCTAGCCTCTACTGAGAACTCAGAGTCGGCGAGGTATCCATGAACGCTGAAGAAACTAACACGAAGACGCTTCAAAGGTTCCAACTTCTTTGCTAATAGCATGATAATAAATAATAACGTACATGCATTTATGTATTATTCAAGCACTCGGCGTGAATTCTTAATCACTGACCTTCTTTCTGCAGCTTCCATCCCAGAAATATTCTTCGAAGTGCGCAATCTCATTCTCTTTCTTAGAGAAACTCTGGAAAGGATCAACAGACCCTCGGTGATTTATCGAGCAAGATCTATCTGCTGTTCTGGGATGAAAGCTTCTTTTGAGCCTCAGCTTAATTCCTGATTGCTACTTCCAACTCAGTAACCGAAGAGGCTTCTTCTCACGATTGCGCAGCTACTCCTTTCGCCCTAGTGGATGATGATCTAATCCTGATCTTTTAGTCCATCCTCGCAGCTATCCCAGTGGCTAATAGCGACCACGTTCCACCGAACAAGGCGATGTGGATGCATGATACTCGTTCGAAATACTTGCGCGAGTATTCGAGTACTCGAATGCCAAAGGAGCCTTCCAGAGAGTGAGAAGGAGAGAGTAGTAGTTTATCCGATTATTTTCGAACCCTGGAATGCTTCTGGCACGAGAAAAAGATGCGGCTGCTGACTTGGTTTCGTCCATTCTGCAAAACCACTAGGTCTTCTTCCGCGCTGGAGTCCTGGGTCAGATGGAAGAATTGCGTGACGAGCGTCTTAGCAAGATCGTCTCGTGGATGCAGGCCTTCGTCAGGGGTTACATCACCCGCAAGGAGTACAAGAAACTCCAGGAACAGCGCCTGGCCCTCCAAGTCGTCCAGCGCAACTTGCGAAAGTACCTCCAGCTCCGCACCTGGCCCTGGTACAAGCTCTGGCAGAAGGTCAAGCCTCTCCTCAACGTCACCCGCATCGAGGACGAGCTCGCCGTGAGTATTTTAACATAATGAATAATAGAGCTTGGAAACGGTCTGAATCGGACAGATCACTACGAAAAGGGAAGCTCAGGATTTTTGGACGCGTTTCAAAGATTACACAGCGCCTGGTCTATTTTACGAAACAACATGCTCCTCCTACATTAGTCACGCGAGGGGACTTTATTTCGCTGGACGATGACGGTATAACGACTGTTACACTAGGAGTGGCTGTCAGTCCTTTTGACAAATGGATTGCGTAACCGACGTTTAAGAAACCAACTGAGTACATGCTTAGTCAAGATGGAGGACCGGCGGAATGGAATTCGAAACATCAGAGGCATCTGGTTACACTCGTTTTATTTTCTTTTTCTCTGTCAATGATCAATTGGGAGGAAGGTTTACATCACTGAGGAAAACTGAAACGATTAGGAACCGGAAGTGCGGGAGGCGCTCGTCGGTGTCTCCTTTTATCGAGCAGCCGCACCTCGGACATTTTTGTCGCGCCTCCTAAATTCAGCTAGAGCGTTTTTTCTCTTTGAAATTTAACACCGGAAGTAGGTGGTACCCCTTCTTTTTGATTGGCTGTCGCGAAATTCGCACGGTTTTCGATCCCCCCCCCCCCCCAGGGACTCCTCTCTCAAGTTTGATAAGTTTTATTTCTTGCAAGTGGTCCTAGTAGACGAGCAGTCGATCTAGCAGAAATCTAAAAGCAGACTGGCAGCGCAGCTTCCGCAACTCGCTGGAGCCTTTGCTAGGAAGGCGGCGTCTGGAAGCGACGGTTCGCTTATTTTTAGCGATCCTCCTCTCATTCCCTCGTTTAGCAGCTACCCAGCCTCTTCCATGATCCTCCTGAGTTCCTCGTATCCCCTCTTCGAAGGTGGGGCCATCCGACACGACCCCTCGAGGGGGGTCCAGCATCGGTTATAAATATTTTTATGAAGGCGTCTCATCCGCCAAATCTTAGCAGTGGGGGCACCCGGGAATCCACGCAGGGGGTGAGATTTTGGGTAGAAAAGTTGAGACTCGCGTAAAGTGGAACCAGTTCAGAACGCGACCGCGAGTCACCGCGAACCACCGCGCGCTGATCTGCCATTTCGAATGTTCACGAACAGCCTCGAGTTGTAAGACGACCGGTACCT
>JARQTH010000528.1:316164-408851 GCA_030142595.1 Trachelus iudaicus
CACCGCGAACCACCGCGCGCTGATCTGCCATTTCGAATGTTCACGAACAGCCTCGAGTTGTAAGACGACCGGTACCTCTTAAGAGAATCACCCTGCAGGACGGGACTTACGGGTTATTTGGAAACGAATTCCGAGAAATACTAGAATCCCCTTTCGAGGAAGGGAGGACGTTTTCACGATCGACAGAGTCCAGGCGATATATTCGATATTTCTCTCAATATTCCTGGACCTTTACGAATTACACCCTTGCATCCCTGTATCCCTACGATCCACTGTACCAACAGCCGAAGGATCCGAAGCTGTCGACACTCGCGGTTTAACCTCTCTACATGCAGCGAATCCTCCCGCTTTACGGTTCATCCCATTGAAATTCAAGAGTAATTAAGAGACAGAGACGCGACTGTAAACGCCTAGACGAATTTATTGTCCGAACCAGGTGAAACTCTGAAAAATCCTGAGACAAATACTACGGAAAACGTTGATAGTGAATTCGCCAAGATGGGAGACGCGATAGTAATCGAAAACGCAAAACATCTGCTGAATTCTGGCGACGAAATCTTGCAGAAACTCGAAGAGAAGGCAGCTAAGGCTCAGGAAGCCTTCGAGCGCGAAGAGAAACTTCGCAAGGAATTGGAGACCCTCAACACCAAACTCCTCACCGAGAAGACCGACCTCCTTCGTCAACTCGAGGGAGAGAAGGGATCCCTCTCCGAGTTCCAGGAGAAATCTGCCAAACTCGCCGCCCAGAAGATCGACCTCGAGTCCCAGCTCCAGGTAACGTTTCTCTCATTATTTTTTAATATTCTTTCTCCAGAAGCCTAACAATCAGGAGAATCCATCGAAACTCTTTAAGATGGTCCAGAGTGCAGCGAGTACAGCGTTATCGAGCAGTTTTTTTTTATCGAGTGTCTAGTTTTATCGTCCGAATTCCAGCAGCGGATATAACAGTTCAGAGGCAGATAGTTTCTCTCCTGAAGAATGGCAACTGAGAGATTAGTCAGAAGATTAAAAAATAAAGCGAACGTGAGTGGGAAAAGCGCGGGGCTATTTCTTTCCAGCGAATCATCAGGCTATTTCAACATTAATATGGTTATTTTTGCTGGCGATTCGTAATGTTGCCGAGAGACGCTAAATTTACACAGACCTAGTGAACGCCGCAGCTCTAGAAGCGAATATGATCGCCCCCTCGAAGACGCGGGGGATAACGAATCGTAAATTCCAGAGATCTGTTGCCGGAGTGAATTTTGTACCTTGGGGCGGGAGGAACATCTTCAGAAAAATAAGCAAATTCGCCTTACTCATGTTGCCAGAGAATATTTAGAGTTGTGAAAATAGCTCAGAATAAATTCAGGTGGCGTAGGTGGCCTGAGTGGCGTGGGCGGGTGGGCGGGTGGTCAGGGTCGAGTAAGTTACAGAAGAAAGAAGAAACGATGAGAAGAATTCCATCTGGTTGACTAAACGATGAAAGAGAGACATCCTTCAAGATTATTTTCGACTGTATACGTTGGCAATACTCTCATTCTCTGTTTGTTGTTATTTCGCCATGTTAGGGTGATCTGTTAGCCTCGGGTAATGGACAGACTCTTACACGATACGACTACTCCATATTATTTGATCATGGAGAACAGACTGATTCGATGGTGGAGGTGCCATATCGAGCGACGAAGACTGTGATTTCTCTTAATTGTTCCAAATAGAGTAGACTCACTCTAAAGAATCTCTTAGCGAAGCTAATAATAAGACCCGGGGTACTGAGCTTGCACGGAAGCACCATGAAGCGTATCAGCAAATTAATCGAAAGGATCGTTATCAAGATTGGCTAGAGTTGGGAATTCTTGGAAATCTGAAGGATCGACCAATCACTCCGCGTACTCGTTCAGGAAAGTAAACGACTCCATTTACGGAGAGCCTAACGCACTAGGTTGGCGAGGGAAGAGACGAAGAGAGGGCATAGGGGCGAAGGAGCCCTGCGCGTCTAAATATAACGGTCCCAGATTCCAGGTTATTAAAAGAGGGCGTGGCAAGTGGCAAGTGGCAAGTGGCGAGTGCCGATGCCCCGCTGGAAGTTCAGAACTAAAGAGGGAACAGGTGTAGCGCGTATTTATACGAGGATCCTCTGCGTCACGTCTGCCTGGTTAACCTGGACCGATGCCCCGTCTTTTTAATTCTTCTCATGGATTTCGGCCTGTTCGAGCATTTGGCTATTCGAGTACTCAGCCCCCTTGTCCACGCTTACCCCTGTTTTCCGGTCATTTGTAACTCACCTCTTGGCTCAGACTTGACTTCTCGGTCAGCAAGATGAATCCCCGACTGGTCCTTGCGTTATTCACTTTCTGGCACGTCCAACGTATTTCCTTGCACTTTTACGTTGCGCACTTTAACGAGAGTCTGTCGCGTCGCTACTGCGACATTAGATAGCAGCAGCTTGGCTAGAATCGTCACTGCGACGCACTCATCACCTGGACCATCGGATAGAAGAACACAATAGGTAATCGGAGCATGGGGTTTCAACATTTTATTGTGGCGTACAGGATATCACCGACAGACTGCAGCAAGAAGAGGAAGCCAGAAACCAGCTCTTCCAGAACAAGAAAAAATTGGAACAGGAGGTGTCCGGGCTGAAGAAGGACGTCGAAGATCTTGAATTGGCTGTCCAGAAATCCGAGCAGGATAAGGCCACCAAGGATCACCAGATCCGCAACTTGAACGACGAGATCGCTCACCAGGACGAGCTCATCAACAAATTGAACAAGGAGAAGAAGAACCAGGGTGAGGTTAACCAGAAGACCAGCGAAGAACTTCAGGCCGCCGAAGATAAGGTCAACCATCTCAACAAGGTTAAGGCCAAGCTCGAGCAGACCCTTGATGAACTCGAGGACTCCCTTGAGCGTGAGAAGAAACTCCGGTAATTAGAGTTTTCATTTACTTTATCCTGAATTTCGCCATATTCCTTTGAATCGTCCTCGTCACCCGAATCCTTATATATGTTTAGCGGAGACGTTGAGAAGACCAAGAGGAAGGTTGAGGGAGACCTCAAACTTACCCAGGAAGCCGTCGCCGACCTCGAGAGGAACAAGAAGGAACTGGAACAGACCATCCAGCGCAAGGACAAGGAACTTTCCTCCCTCACTGCCAAGCTCGAGGATGAACAGTCCCTCGTCGGCAAGCTCCAGAAGCAAATCAAGGAGCTCCAGGCCCGCATCGAGGAACTCGAGGAGGAAGTCGAGGCTGAACGCCAAGCTCGTGCTAAGGCCGAGAAGCAACGCAGCGACCTCGCCCGCGAACTCGAGGAGCTCGGTGAGCGCCTTGAGGAAGCCGGTGGTGCCACTTCCGCTCAGATCGAACTCAACAAGAAGAGAGAGGCTGAGCTCAGCAAGCTCCGCAGAGACCTCGAGGAGGCCAACATCCAGCACGAAGGATCTCTCGCCAACCTTCGCAAGAAGCACAACGATGCCGTCGCCGAGATGGGAGAGCAGATCGATCAGCTGAACAAGCTCAAGGCTAGGTAAGTATTCGCAATTCAGGAGCCTAGAGAGACACGTGCCCGCTAGTAGACACGTGGCTATATCTGACGGATTTTAGACGCTTTGGTAAATCGTTAGACGTCCTCGGTATATCTAGAGCACAATTCATATCTAGCATCTGCATTCTGAGAACACTATTGAAAAATGCCCGGTTTTTTTAATAGGGCCGAAAAGGGCCGCGCTGATATCCACAACGAGCTGAACAACGCTCGTGCAGCCGTTGATGTCGTAGCCAGGGAGAAGGTTAGATGCGATGAAAATGTCCCTTTCCAAATGTCGTTTAAGGTGTCGCACGTCTTTTACAGGAAATGTGTAAAATGCCAAACCCTCTACTTGCACTCCCGTGGGCGATTCACTATGATTCACTATGATTCACTATGATTCATTATGATTCATTGAAAAAGTCCCTCAAAACGAGCCCCAGTTGTAACTGACCCAATTGCTCTGGGGTACTTACGATTATCAATCCCATGACCTTAATTGGTGATGTTGAATCCGTCAGACCCGTTTATCCTTGTATTTCGAAAACTGGACCCTTGTGAACCCTTGTGGATTTCCATGTGATGATTTATCAACAGGGCCGAGAAGGAGAAGGTTCAGTACTTCAGCGAGTTGAACGAACTCCGTGCCAGCGTTGACCATCTGAGCAACGAGAAGGTAACTTTTCTTCTGAAAAGCTGCCATCGAGAACAATGCGCATGCTAGACGCTACTAATTTGCGCAGGTTAACATTGATACAGTACGTGGGGAAGCAGCATCGGGAACGTGTACAACGATTACCTTTTATGTTAATGTTGTTCATGCGGAATGGATCTTGCCCACGAAATGCTTCCTGCTTGCTTTCACCGCGTTATATTTCCTTTTTTGTTAAATGCCTATTTTCTTTTGGACACACGTATTTGCTGTAGTGCCCGAAAGAACTTGGCGAATGGAAAGGATCCCAGTCTACTAATATTCGTATACGATCCTAATAGGCTGCTCAGGAGAAGATCGCCAAGCAGCTCCAGCACCAGCTTAACGAGACCCAGGGCAAACTCGAGGAAGTCAACCGCACCTTGAACGATTTCGATGCCGCCAAGAAGAAGCTTTCCATCGAGAACAGCGATCTCCTTCGTCAACTTGAGGAGGCCGAATCCCAAGTCAGCCAACTGTCCAAGATCAAGATCTCCCTGACCACTCAGCTGGAGGACACCAAGAGACTCGCCGACGAGGAGTCCCGCGAGCGTGCTACCCTCCTTGGAAAGTTCCGCAATTTGGAACACGATCTGGACAACATCCGCGAACAGGTCGAAGAGGAAGCCGAAGGCAAGGCTGACCTACAGAGGCAGTTGAGCAAGGCTAACGCCGAGGCTCAGCTCTGGCGCACCAAGTACGAATCCGAGGGTGTCGCTCGCGCCGAGGAACTCGAGGAAGCCAAGCGCAAGCTACAGGCTCGCCTCGCCGAGGCCGAGGAAACCATCGAGTCCCTCAACCAGAAGGTCATCGCTCTGGAGAAGACCAAGCAGCGTCTTGCCACCGAGGTCGAGGATCTCCAACTGGAGGTCGACCGTGCCACTGCCATCGCCAATGCCGCCGAGAAGAAGCAGAAGGCCTTCGACAAGATTATCGGCGAATGGAAGCTCAAGGTCGACGATCTGGCCGCCGAGCTCGACGCCAGCCAGAAGGAGTGCCGCAACTACAGCACCGAGCTCTTCAGGCTCAAGGGTGCCTACGAGGAAGGCCAGGAACAACTCGAAGCCGTCCGTCGCGAGAACAAGAACCTCGCCGACGAGGTCAAGGATCTCCTCGACCAGATCGGAGAGGGTGGACGCAACATCCACGAAATCGAAAAGGCCAGGAAGCGCCTCGAGGCCGAAAAGGACGAGCTCCAGGCCGCTCTCGAGGAAGCTGAAGCTGCTCTCGAACAGGAGGAGAACAAGGTACTCCGTAGCCAGCTTGAACTCAGCCAGGTCAGACAGGAGATCGACCGTCGTATCCAGGAGAAGGAAGAGGAATTCGAAAACACCAGGAAGAACCACCAGCGCGCTCTCGACTCCATGCAAGCTTCCCTCGAAGCCGAAGCCAAGGTACTGTATCTCCGTCGTTAAAACTTTGTCTCTTTGCAGCTCTTCAAATGGACTTCAGTACTGAAATACGACTTTCATGAATTTCTAGGGCAAGGCTGAGGCGCTGCGCATGAAGAAGAAGCTCGAAGCTGACATCAACGAGCTCGAGATTGCTCTGGACCACGCTAACAAGGCCAACGCTGAAGCCCAGAAGAACATTAAGAGATACCAACAGCAGCTGAAGGACGTCCAGACCGCCCTTGAAGAGGAACAGCGTGCCCGTGATGAGGCCCGTGAACTTCTTGGAATCAGTGAACGCCGTGCCAACGCTCTCCAGAACGAACTTGAGGAGAGCCGCACCCTTCTGGAACAGGCCGACCGTGGTCGTCGCCAGGCCGAACAGGAACTTGGAGATGCCCACGAGCAACTGAACGAACTCAGCGCTCAAAACGCTTCCATCTCTGCTGCCAAGAGGAAACTCGAAGCCGAACTCCAGACCCTCCACGTAAGTAAACGACTCCTCTTTCTTCTTAATACGGGTCTGTCCCATGGCTTCCGCTAACACCGATTCAATGGAACAATTTCGTTTTATAGTCCGACCTTGATGAGCTCCTCAACGAAGCCAAGAACTCCGAGGAGAAGGCCAAGAAGGCTATGGTTGATGCCGCCCGATTGGCTGACGAACTCAGAGCCGAACAGGACCATGCTCAGACTCAGGAGAAGCTGCGCAAGGCTCTCGAGACCCAGATCAAGGAGCTCCAGGTGCGTCTGGACGAAGCCGAGGCCAACGCCCTCAAGGGTGGCAAGAAGGCCATCCAGAAGCTCGAACAGCGCGTCCGCGAACTCGAGAACGAACTCGATGGCGAACAGAGGAGACATGCCGATGCCCAGAAGAACCTCCGCAAGGCAGAGCGCCGCATCAAGGAGCTCAGCTTCCAGGTAAACAAATCTTCTCCTCCATTTCGAATGAGTCTGCGATTACAGGCCGCAATGAAATAACTTGGTAATCCAATGTTTCAGGCCGACGAAGACCGCAAGAACCACGAGCGCATGCAAGACCTGGTGGACAAGCTCCAGCAGAAGATCAAGACGTACAAAAGGCAGATCGAGGAGGCCGAGGAGATCGCCGCTCTCAACCTTGCCAAGTTCCGCAAGGCCCAGCAGGAGCTCGAGGAAGCCGAAGAGAGGGCAGACCTTGCCGAGCAAGCCATCGCCAAGTTCCGCACCAAGGGACGTGGAGGAAGCACCGCCCGTGGTCTCAGCCCAGCGGTAAGGCCCAATTACTATACCAATAACCTTAATAATAAATGAGAAAAGATCGCGTTTTTCTTGAAATACCGTGATCCAAAGTCGTTCGAGAAGTCAATCGTGATTTGGGGAAAAAGGGGAAAGGGAGAATTGAATGTAGTTGAATTGGGGAGGGGGAGGGGGAGTGAGAGTGAGAGAGAGAGAGAGAAAGAAAACAATTGTCGACTCACGAGACTCTTCTGTGTCCCATGTAGCCCCAGAAGGGCCGCAAGGTGCCCACCCTCGAGTAGCCATCGCCGGTCCATGTAAGTCGCGTTCTACGTGTGTCGTGTAATGCTGAAGATACTCGCAAGCTCCCGGTCGGAGGAGTCAAAAGAGTCAGAGTGCACATCCCACCCCCCACTAGAGAGACACATTACGTTGACACGTCTAATTGTTCATGTCCACATTGCACACGTAGAAGTACCAAAGATCCTGTCCGTTCGGCAAGAAAAACACAGAGAACGTGTAGATTACGATCAATCGATACGAATGGCGATCCTAGATCATTCCGTCACGTCCTAGAGCCACGAGGCACGTGAAAGACAGTCCCTACGGATAATACGGAATTTATCCCTAATCCCAGGAACGATCTGAACTTTCGATCGTTCCTAATGCAAATAATCCGTCGATGATCCGCGATAATAATCCGATGAAATTAATTTCAGCCACACCGACCTGCGTTCAAACCCACCCTCGATGGTTCCGCATTCCCGCCACGCTTCGACCTGCAGCCCGATGGTGAATTCTAAGCCAACGAGTCCACGATCCCCGTCAATCAGCATCCACTTTCAATGTCATCGACTATTCATCGAAACATCACTAAACGTTCGCGCCCTCGGTTGACTCTCGGTTGACTCTCGGTTGACCTACCACCTGAGATCATCGAGAAAAGCACAAAGTGAAGAAGAGAGAGAGAGAGAGAGAGAGAGAGAGAGAGACGCACGAGTATAACGAAGAGAGGCGCGCGACGTCTTACACTTTCCCGCGAATATCAATAAAAATTTTCAATGAATTATTATTAATTAACCGTGCGTCATCACACTATACACGAAGAAGATAGACACAGAGAGCCTGAAGACAGAGTAAGGAAGGATATGCGGATAAGAGATGCCAAAAGCGAATGAACGAGCGAACAACATCGTCGAATTAACATCATCGATACTATCCTATCCTATAAAGTAATTTAATTTATAAAAAAAAAAAAAGCGAAATATGTATTTATTAAAGTAAATAAGCAAATAAATAAACATAAGAACTGAAACTTTATAATATACATATATTAGCGCGGACTTTAAGGAGTCTTCGGCATAGCTACCTACGCGCGTCCATCCTGGGCAGCCGTTGCGCTGCGAATTTACCTGGACTCTCTTCCTTCTTTCCATCCTTCCCTCGGTAGCCTTCTTCGTCTCCTTTCTCGCTTCTCATCTTTCGTGCATCTAAACGTACCCAAGCGCCACACGCGTTCACGGCCACAACGTACGCACCGACGCATCAAGTTACGTAAATTCGTAAATCCGTAAGCACACCGCGAAAATCTCGCATCTCGCATCGTTTTTTAAGAAAGTTTAACTAGATAGACGTAATAGACGTAAACTCGCAAGAGCGCCAATGTCTAATCCGAACGTGTTATGCCAGTTATGTATAGCGTATTATACTATGAAGCGATAATATTATCTAATAAACATAACTGCTCTTACTTTCGTTCTTATCGTCGACTCACTATCAAACTGCTTTGTCACAATGATAAACACAAACTTTCGTTCAGTCTCTTAGGGGGAATTACTTAAAGTCTTGCGATAACGTGCAAAGTTAACTCGGACGCTTCGTGCGTAAAATGTTTATTTAACCCATTATTTACAAACAATACTATCAAGAAGTATGAAACATCGAGAAAATTAACTTACGAATGTCTTGGGCTCGGTTCGCAGCAGCTGTTGGAACTGTCCTTTCGTCAGTTCCCACTGACTCATCTTTCCGAAGGGAATATTAAATTCCTCGCAGGTCTCTTTTAGAGCTGGCCAACAGCGACGCAGATAGTCGTGATCGACGGTAGGTAGGAGGTGGTGAAGGGCGTGCGTGCCAAAATTAGTTAGGGTTAAAAATAGAGAGCTGTCGATTAATTGCCGGTCGCGCACAGCATCCAGTTCGAGAAGTCCCCAGTCAAGATCCTTCCGACAGATATCACCGTCATGGAAGATGTCCGGGTGATGATGCGCAGCATTGAATCCGGTATAGGCAAAGTAAAAACTGCTCAGGAAAATAATGGTGGCCCAAGTAGCGAAGGCTGCACCGATACTTTCCGAAACGGCACACATAGCCAGGGGCAGAACGAACGGGATGAAATCTCGGGGATGGAAACCGACTTTGGTCAGTGCTACGTAGTACCTGCAAGGAGATGCGAATAGCTTAGAGAAGGAAAAGAATAATAAAGCGAATGGTGTTTGCTGGATAAAGTACCTTTTCAGGCCCTGCATTACGTAAGCGAGCGTGTAAATGATTGGACTGTATATAAGAGAGAGAATTCCCGACACTATTGTCTTGTTCTTGAGCGGCAGCCACGGGAGAAACGGTTCCACGCTGTAGACCTCGTGATCCCATATAGTGTTTGGATATAGGTGGTGACTGAGGACGTGGGTGATTCTCCAGTCGTTCGAAGACATCAGACTCAGTTCCATGTAGAACATGCGGAAATTGTTCCTCATGTGCAAATAATTGTGCGCAATCACACTGAGCCAAGTTAAGAGCATCGCTGAAACGGAAAGAGGTGGCTCACGGGATGGTCCGATCGCTTTAAGGTATTCCAGAGAACTTTCAATTGCTACTTTCGGTATATACTAGCGCGTTGGGTTTTAATCAGGAGCTACAGGTATTTTCATAAGTAAGCTGACGACTCACCGCTCACAATGATCGCTGGCCACGCACGTGTCGCACTGGCCGTAAGACACGAGATTATGGTGCCTGCAAGCAACGTATCGGCAATCATGTTTGTCTTCGGAGAAGGCCGATGAATATCGACGCCCTCGAGCGCCTTCAGGGCGCGAGCTTTAAACTTCTTATAAAATCCATTTGGCTGAAAGGTTATTGGGATACATCGCGGAGCGGAGGCGTCGCGAATGTAAAATTTTGGTAGCAGCCTCTCAGCTCTGTCAGTCAGATGATGGACCTGTTTTTTTTTTAGAGAGAGTAAAAAGTAGGATCCCTGATTACGCATTCTTTTGGAATTCTCATAGTTAAAAAGGTACTTACCTGAAAAGCTTCGGTAATATCAGTCCCTTCCGTAAGAGCAATCCACTCCGAACCGCCCGGATGATGCTTGATGAATTGGCTCAGGTCGTACAATTTATTTTCAATTCTCCACAGACCCTCGGCACCGTCATCCTTTCTTCTGCCATCGAGGAAATCGATGCCTGTCTTTAAAGGACCATCGCGCGCCGATGGATAGGACAGTCCGGGAACAGTACTCTCCAATTTGCCCATCTTCTGTTTCTCCCTTCTCCCACGAGGGGTCCCACGTGGAGTCTGTTATTGCCTGGATGGACCAGCCACAAAAGTCTTGGGATTGTCTGTCTCGGAGTGGAAGAATTGTGACACCGGTTCTCGAATCTGCTCTGAGACTGCACGATGCATTTATCAATTCCGTCTTTATATACGTACTCACACTGTGATAATATCTATTTACAACACGTTAACCCCGATGATAACCCCGGTTAACAATAATAACTTTGCATTATAAATAAAATTTACGCCGATAGGGAAGCATAAAAGAAAATGCATTAAAGCTGTTTCATTCTGTATTTCCCCCATTTGCAACACAGACTCAAGAGACAGTAGAGTTCAGAGACTAAGCCAGAAACGAGTGTAAAATATAATGCACAAACGGATAAAATTTTGTTCCTCTTTAGGATACCAGTGAAGGATACCTCTCTGGTTCTCGATTTCCTGTTGCATCAAATATAGAATGGCCTTAGCGATTACCAATACATGCGTTGGTGGACTGAATGCACTTTCCAATAATTCAAGGAATTTCTACTGCACTATGACCTTCTAGCTTACGATCGCGAGTAACAACAGTTGCATGTGCGTTATGCTTTAAAATCGATTATTGATTCTTTGGCTCAGATCGCATAATGTAAAGGTACGTGTACGAAGATCGCGCTGTCAATAATAATCCATGATTCTAAATTTAGTGCGACAAGTTTCTTCGCGTCATCGTGGAAATAAGGAAACACAGCATATGGCATATTGTATATTTGTATAAATAATTTAATACGCAACGTTACAACTCTTTAATAGTTCTACGACTACTCGGTGTAGATTTCAAGATCAAAGGAGTCTGTACATGTTATATAGCTTTTGTTCGTTAGATATGAATACTTCTTTAAGCTTTTGGGAGGTTCACGTAAACCGTGCACCCTTCTGCGGGTTAGCACCATCATTTATTTTACTGTAAATTAGCGAAAATCACGTGACTTTGGAACTTTATATTTTTTAATGTCAACAGGATCTTCATGCTGCCAATTGCGCAATTATCAATGCCAGGAAACTTATCAGCAGTACGTTCGCAGCCTCCGTTCCCGCAGAACTCTTCAGCGTTCCACTTCCTGCTCCTGCACTTCCGCCGGTAGCCACGCCTCCTGCTCCAGCTCCTGCTGCGTTCCCAGTGGCTCTGTTAGTGAGAACCGGCACTGCCATTTTCTGTATATTCGGACTGGGCGATGACTGATCGACGGCAGCTGGCTTCATGGAGCACACTGTGCCCCGAACGGCCTCGCGAGCACTTCCTGTTAGAATTCTGAAGTTGTATTCCTCGGGATTTAATTCCGAGTACATGAAGACGGGAAGACGATCCGACAGTACCCAGATATTGCCATTTTGATCGATCTAAAAAATAAGAGAAG
Source organism: Trachelus iudaicus (assembly GCA_030142595.1). Taxonomy (NCBI): domain Eukaryota; kingdom Metazoa; phylum Arthropoda; class Insecta; order Hymenoptera; family Cephidae; genus Trachelus; species Trachelus iudaicus. The sequence continues at coordinate 327,922 of JARQTH010000528.1, forward strand.
GCCGAGCGACAACGCGTGCTGTGCGTACTGTCAAAAATGATAACGCCACTGCACTAGTGTACGATGTCTACCTTTAGGTCATTGGGGAAGACCATAGTGACATTATTCATGTAGACTCGACCCTGTTGTCGAATGTTGTAGGTAGTTCCGGTTTTCCAACAAGCTATGGCATTCAGGTTAGTCAGGGCATAAATAAGAATTCCAGTTGCCGGATCCAAGAAGCTGACACTGCTCTGTCCGTTGGGTCCTCTCGAGCCCAAAGCCTTGAACTCGTGGAAGCTCTCTGAAAACAAAAAGCATTGTGCGTTTGAAGTTACAAAGAATAATGGCTTCTTAATCAGTTTGAAGGCCGTAAAGATTTAAGTGTTTTTTTAACGAGGGTAAAAGAGCGATGTATGCTGCAAGTACTGCATTACCAGGTACGGTGCTACGAATTCTCGGTACTTCCAAGTAACATTTATTATACTTAGAGCAATTAAGATTGAAATATACTTGGCGAGGTTGAACGATCTGGATCCCGCAGGAGTTCCGTACTGACGGCAAATTCCATGGTGCTGGAGAGAGGATGGAAGTACAGGGTACTATACCCATCTCCGGTAGGCGCCAAAGCCATACCGAATATTCCATCGGTCCAGTGGAACGTCACGCCAGCCACCAGAAATTCTCCGCCCTGATGTAAACAAAGAATTTCTTTAGATCTCTGGGAATACTTGAGCGTCGGGATTTTGGGTTCCGATTCTACCTGAGGATCCGGATGGAAGAAATGATGCTTAACGAGCCAGGATCTATTCTCTTTCCAGGAATAGACAACCAGTCCAGGACCTCCAAGGTCGGCCAGATACGCGAAGCTGTCCTCGCAGGAATAGTCTTCGACAACGATATTCGCGAATAGCGAATCGGTCGTGCGCTGATCCACGGGGATTACGTACTTGCGAATGATCTGATCATTGGCCAGGTCGTAAACTATAAGTGCCGGTGGTGCCTGTTGTTCCGGTTCGGTCAAGATATCGACTAGGCCCGTGTCAAGGACCCAGAGTCGACCGCAACGATCGGCCCGGATGCGGAACGTAGAGACAACTTCCGGTATGCCATATGGGCCGTTCTGATGTGCCGCCCAGGATGGATACGGATTCAGAGGAGGCGATTCTCGGGTATCTGAAGGGATAAGATTGATTCTTACGAAATGTCAGCTGGCGATTAACGTCTTCGCACAATTATCTCTTTTATGGAAACTAACCGTTTAGACTGATGTAGTTGAGACTCGCAGCCACACCTAGCTTCCATCTTGGCACTGTGACGAAGAGTCTGTCGCCGGCCACCTCCAGACCCAATGGCACATTGTCTTCCTTCTTGTAGGTAGGGAACAGTAGTCTGGTGTCATTGTCCGGCCACGCGTACTCGACTTGTTTCCATTGAAATGCGACGCGAAGATTGTCAATCGCGTTCGCAGGCAAAATTACAAAATTTGCCAAAAAAGGCAAAAGAACTGCCAGTTCAGGCCACATCCTTATCACTGGAGCCCCTTCTCCTCCTCTATCTGCTTGACCAAGTATTCCGGCGAACTGCGGCCTTGGAGAGATGCCTGACAATAAGATTCTGAAGTTGGTCGTTCAACGAGCAGTCGGCTGAAAGGAAATTGTAGTCAAGCAGCGTAGTCGCCACACCGCTGGAGGCGCGAATCAATTCCGTATCTTTAATGGAGTCATGACGCGAGCTCGTCTCTCTCGACGGAACTTCTATTTACTCGATCAACGTAACTTCACCGGCGATTCTTTTCTCAGCGAAAGCTTTCTAACTCAATGAAATCTATCCGAAACGAGATTCTTTTTCGTTCGGTGAAGTCGGTGCCTTCAAAATAGCTAAATTAAATAAGGAGTAGTCACCGCAAGAAAATAAAAAGTCTATTACTTAGCGCGCTTAACTTTCCTGTCTCTCGTGTACTTCGAATGGCTCCCAAAGGCGTTTCACTTTTACAAGCGACTAGTTTGGAGAATGTTCACGGACAGAGGACTCGAGTCATCAACCCGCGACGTAACCCGTTGTCTGCTTAATGGAGTTTGTCCATATCGACACTCAATGAATCCTCCATTCACGGAATCTATAGGAGGAGCGTCGCTCGTGTTTAAGAATCAAAATTCAATATGAAAAAATAAAAAACGATGCCACGTGCAGCTAGCACAATAAAATCAGGCACAACGTAGTAAGCGAGAACCTTCGAATTCCGTTTTAAACGAATATTCGATGTCAAGGCTAACCAACCTTGTCAGTATAAAGTATCGGTCGTAGGAGGAAGACGCGTCAGCGTTGAATTTGAGACTGGAAATACAGAACTGCACTATCACGACACTAGAAAGAAAGAAGTACGTATGCTCACGGTCTGAACTCGCGTCGCGGACTGAAGAGAAGCGAGGAACACTGGCGGATCGGCGGATCGGCAAGAGCTGGAACGTTCAATCGCCGAAGGACGTTAACAGTCCCGTTTGAATGGCGTTCGCTCGCTTTCCGAGATTTTCAGGGCTAAATTCATTCGCGATACATATTCCCAACTAATTGTTTCTCGGTTACCCGCGTGAATTTTAAATCTTTCGTAGAACCTTTTGGAGAGTGCCAAGGAAAGAGGATCGATCGGCTGATTAAAAATCCGCCTTAAGGATCCTCCCGTAACATTACCGGGGCTTGATCCCAGAAGATGCTTCCAGTTGCCGTCGGGCATTCCCATACGCTTTGAACTATAGCTGCGTGTTTTTTCTTCCGATTCTCCAAGCGGAACGCGAGGAACGCGAAGATCGAGCCTCTCGGGTCGCCGGTGGTAAATCCATTGCGCAATCGAATTATAATGCCACGAACGTTGTCAGTGGCTGAGAATTCCCGAGAGTCGCCATGGACAGCCCTGGATCGCCATGAGGTTCTCTTGCTTACCATACGCGTTGCTCGAGTACTTTGCTTTCACTTTCGTGTTCACCTCGCCTCTCGCCTCTATAACGCATCGCATCGATTTACTTACCTGCCGTTCGATCCTGTCCCTGCTGCATGCGCCGCAAGATGCATCTCCAAATATTAGAGTCGCGATGCTCGAACGAACTTACGTCACGCGAATGGATCGGAGTTGACCCAATGACATTAGCAGCTCGGAAGAATATGGATTAGGCTTAAGCTTAAGTTGCCATTGTTGCACCTAGTGAATTATTTATGATCTATCAGGAGGAAAGTCGTTTTTCGTGATAAAAGTTCAAAGTTTGACGTCGAATAGTCGCCGGTGAAAAATCACAGCGATAAGGACGACGACCCCGGGGATCGCGAAGATCCTCTGGCGATGGGTTGGAGAGGGAAGAGTGGTGGGTGGGACCCGGACGAATGAATCACAGGACGGAGTGACAGTGGCTGATCGCGGGCGCAGGAGAATTCAAAGGTGCGACCTCGATCGGCAATGTCAGCCCGACGTCAGCGGCGAATCGGATTTTAATTTCTTTATTCGTTTAAGACACTCGATATACATTTGGTATCGGTTCGCTCGCACGCAAATCCTTGGCTGAAAATCAAGAGAGCAAGAGAGCTGTGGGAAGGTGGTACTGATTATTGGTAAGCGGGCCAACTCGGCTCTGCGCCGACGCACAAGAGTTTTACCAAGTTCTTAGCCGTGTTGCTTTAAAAAGATCCCTTCGAACGAATCGTGTCCGCTGTCACCAAGTGTAAAGACATTAGCGTAAGGAAATGTATTTTTTTGCGCAATTATACTGAGATCGATATACACACAGAGCCAGCCAGCTAAGCATTCTCCGATTCGAACGGCCGAACCAGCCGAAGGAGCTTCTTGGACCCGTCGTGTCATTACGCTGAGAGCTTACTTTCTCTCTCTCTCTCTCTCTCTCTCTCTCTCTCTCTCTCTCTTCTCTTGGAGATGATTCCTTGAGCAATCCCGACGACGACGCTCTTACTCGGCTCGGCCCTTCGAACGAACTTTCGGATCGGTTAATATGGTCTTCCCCTGATTCTTACTCGTTATCGTTAATATTGTTTCTCGGTCCAGCCACGCGTCAGTCGAGCCGAGAACGTGGGTTCCCATTTTCTATGAGGATTCGCTTCCGTATCCCACGAGCGACAACGTCATTCCTTCCGGCGACTGTAGCGACCTCTGAGAAAGTTAAGATTCGGGAAATTGGGAACGCGAGTTGCTCGACTCGATGACGGTAGGTCCAAACAATCGCCTGCCTTGAGGCAAGGGACCGAGTAGGTCCAACAGCGCTGAGAGCTGTGATTGGTTGAAACAATATGTGGCTGTCGCCTGTCATTCTGGGAACTTTAAAGATTTTAAGGACCATCGATTAAAAAACTTCTTGATTCGCAGCAGCGGGATGCTGCGATTGCATGCCGGGGTAAAGAGGTAACGCTGAGGAGGATCGGCTCGACGCTGCCTCCTCGGGAGGACCGATATTTCTGATCACGTAATTCCCAGAACAGCAGGCTATGGCCCAATCCTTGGAGCTTTCCACAGAACGATTTTATTCGGAACAATCGATAATATGACACTCAATAAATAACAGAATTTCTACATGTCCAATTGCGGGGTATCAGGTTGTCCTGCCGAATCGAGGCTCAACCGATCGGGAAGCCAGGAAGGCGTCGATCGAAGGAAGGTGTCCATCTCGGAAGGTGAAAAAAGAAATGTGGGAGTTAGACGTGCCGGATCATCTGGGGGGGAGCAGTAGCAAGGACTGCTGATCTCTTGGACGAGTCATGCGATAGGGGATGGTTACGGAGCGTTAGTGTGTCGCGGCGATTCGGAAAGACAACCCCTGAAAATAAAGTGTATAATAACGTAATGCGTAGACAGGTACGTAAACGTGTATTCGGCACGCTTTGCTGTTTCGGATTGATTCAACTGAGAGGGCGAAATGGGTCGGAGAGTCTTTGCGTGTGTCGGTGGGTGTGGGTGTGGGTGTGTGTGTGTGTGTGTGTGTAATCGATCGTCGATCGTCGAAACTCGCCTCAGGTTTCCTTCTGCTCGTCCCGGTGGGAAGAAACGGTAGGAGAAGAGGATGGAGGCTCGACGCTCGACGAGGTGCGGAGGAACTTGGGTCGAGGATCCGAGGGATAATTTGGAAGGTGTTGAGTCGAGCGTAGAGAGTCTGTGTCGGTATCTGTGAGCACCCTCTCCGTACTTACCACTGACTCATGTGTCGCCAACATGTTCCTTCCAAAGAAAGGCTTTCCGAACGGAGCCGATTTCGATCTCGGGTCGCGACCCTCGAGTCCACCCCTGGACTCGGATCGGCGCGCCGAGACTCGAAATCGAATCGGTCCGCAGTGTTAACGAAATAAAATTTTCGACAGACTAACCTGAGGCGACAGATCCTCCACGCTGCAGCTGGCCAAATTTTTACACGGCCTTTTTTTTTCACATTCTTGTTAATTTTGCCAACGAGTCTTATCGCGCGCCCAGGCTAATCACCTCGATCCCTCCCCTCTTTGACCTCCTCTCAGTGAATTCGGCAGATGCCAAAAGAATTTTTCACTCTCCGACGGATACATTGAAATTCATTGGAACAATATAATTTACAATTAGAGGTACATACAATGCTAGTCGTGTCCACCGCAACACGACAAGGTTCAATGAAAGATCGCTCCGAGAGAGGCTAAAGAGTTCTCAAAAGTGCCGACACTGCGACGCTGCGACAGGCGTCCGCGTCTTCCCTTTGCTCTTTCCTGCGCGATCGGGAAACCTTTGACTCTGCGTAAATGAGTGAAGAGACGGAAGGGGAGGGAGGGGAAGGATAAGGCATTCGAAGGACGAGACTCGATCGATGCTTCCCAGCGACAGCGTGGAGAGCGCCACCTAATCCGCATTCGCGAGGTGCCTCTCCGAGATCGCAGAGATCTACAGAGATCGAGAGATCCGCGAGCGAGAAACGCTCGTTTCGTCCTCGTCTCTCTCTCTCTCTCTCTCTCTCTCTTTCTCCTCTCGTCGCGAAAGAATAAAAATCGAAAGGAGCGGCGGATGGCGCGACGCGCGATCAACGCGTAAAGAGAGACAGGAACGATGGACGATTCCAGTAACCGAGACGTTTCTGGCGAAAGCGGCGTCGCTCGATCTTACTGACACGATGGTGTGTGGAAATAGAAAACAAAGATTTTGCTAACTTCGTGTTAACGCAGGAGGATCGTCAGGCGCAGGTGCGGCAGCTGGATAGACGAAGAATCGCTTCGGCCTCTCGCGGACTCGTTCGGGTCCGGCGGCGGCGGCGGCGGCGGCGACGGAGCCTAACATTTCAGGGGCGGGCCCACAGCACGAAGTGCAGGGGTGGATTGGGCCCGTCCGTCGGGGGCGATCATCTGAAGCGTGGATGCATCATCGGGGCCAGCATCGGGGCACCTGGGAAACCCATCGGAGTCGCGAAGGCCGGATGCATTGCACCCGGTGGTAAGGCTCCTATCATCCCTGCAAAAGACATTCGTTTTAATTTTAAGCGCCGATCAAAAGATCCACGCCTCGTTCTCTGCTGCTTCGTCAACGTAACAATAGCCTTTCGTATACTTACGTCACGAGTACGATCGACGGCGATCCGTTTTAACAATTTTCTTAGCATTTCGTGAGAGAGAGAGAGAGAGAGAGAGAGAGAGAGAGAGAGAGAGAGAGAGAGAGAATGCTGCTGCTCGTGCAACGGAGTACTCGAGCGCAATAGGAGAATCGAAGAAAGGGGCAAAATTCCCGAGCAGACCAATCGGTCAGGCAACCGATAAAAACTTTTACATTTTTCTCCGTTATTCTTACCAATTTTGAGAAATAACGGAGTTTCAATTGATGCACCTTGTCTCGTTGCAAAGGATCGCCAGTCGATCGTAACTCCGCGCGCTGCGGAAAATCGAGTGACAGCCGAGCGGAATGAACTAGTGGCATTAGGATACGAAATCAGGAGTCCCAGTGGTAGTGGCCCGTAAAGAGTTCGACGTAGGCGGAGAGAGAGAAAGAGAAAGAGAAAGAGAAAGAGAGAGACAGAACGCGCGAAAATGGAAAGGCAAGGGCGGTCAGGCTCTGAACTCGCGTTTCACAGTGACCCAAGAAATCGCGAGGCTCGATCGACTCGATCGGCTCGATCGGCTAGATCGGCTAGATCGCGCGCCGTAAATCGGGACGCGAGCCAAGAAATGCCCTTCGATTTCCACCGAAAGTTGCAGCAGAGACAGAGGCAGAGTGAGAAGTAAAAGTAAAGGTAGAAATAGAAGCAGAAGGAACGCGGCGGCGCCCGAGTGGATTCGGCTCCCGTCTAGTGTCTACCGAACGTTCTCTTGTTCGCAGCACAATTTTCGCTTTTCGCTATTTTATCGCCTCTCGTGGTTCCTCGTTAATCAAAGGGAATTCGCAAAAACTATAAACGTCCAGCATGCAATGTGCTGCATACGCATTACAATTCACAACAAACTAAGAAAAATGTGCTACCACACAAAACCTCACACCATACAGTATAGATCGGTAAAGTTAATAGCTTCGATTCGTTGATCTTCCAAGGAGCACAAAAAGTAGAAGCCGCTTCGCTCACGATTAATTTCATCAGGAGGCCGATCGGCTGTCACCCTGGCTTCCCGACCCTCTGGCACGGTCGCCAGGACGTCGCGACGACGATCCCACGATCTCTGGCTACGGACGCAGGCGGAACTCCCGTCGGAGTCCATCCGCATCCGGTTCCAATAGATCCGCAGGATCGGGTAAGCCCCGCGCGAAACACCAAAGGATAGGAACAAAAAAAAAGGAAAAAAAAGAGAAAGAAAAAAAGAACGAGCGTCGCGCCTCGTAATCTCTCCCAATATCTTGTTTGTTAGATCAGGCGTATATAAATTATACGTAATATGTAATTGCAATTATGTATACGTAATTATATATTATATGCTTGGTACGTGAAGAAATTCGTTTACTTACTGTCGGTCGAGTCAACTTATTTAAATCGTTCGTGTGACACAAAAGCTAGGGCTACAGTGTGAGAGACGTTACGTTCGGTGTTGCGAGTCTTTCACGAAACATACCGTTCGAACTAAAAGCAAAATTCCAAGAAACAAACTTTTCTTCTTCTTCTTCTTCTTTCTACACACCCTCCCCTCTCCTTCCCCCTTTTCCTCTAGTCCTCACATTCTCTCTCCCTCTCTCTCGCTCTTACCACACCTTCTGCCATTTAATCCAAGCAGATCCTCTCGTCTCTCGAGCAGCCTCCCACGCATTCGTTCTCCCCCCACCCCCTTTCTTCCTCTCTTTCTCTCTTCGCACAAGCATTCCAGCACATGGACACCCACACACTCCCCCTCCCCCCACCACCCCCAACCCACATTCACTCTCCCTTCGCTACGTCAACCCTTCACTTTTCTCCGTACATCGAGTCAGCAATTTTCATGAACGCAGCGTACAGCCAGAATGTCAAATATTTTCTTTCTTTCTTTCTTTCTTTCTTTCTTTCTTTCTTTCATTCCGTCTTTCTTCGTGCGCGTCGTCGCGTAATTAATAACGCGAGAGCACGAAACTGCCAAGTGGAACGAACGAGTCCGCAGAAGGAGAGAGTCTACCGACACTGCGTCACACAGTCACACGAAGAGGAAGATCCGAAGGTTCGTAAGGTGTTGCGCATTGCGCGTTGCGCAAGATACAGTACGTGGATGATAACGCATTTCGGAAGGACTCTTATACAAGCTTTGTGTAGAGATACTTCAAACACGAGGCAGGGATAATCATGGCAGAGAGAAACCAAAATATACTCGGGATACATCTTGGGGAAGGAGAAAGGAAAAAAGAAAAAAGAAAGAAAGCATGAGAAAGGAAAGAACGCGACGTTTATGCAGTTACGTGTTATATAATAATATAGTGAAGAGCGATTCAGCTGAGAGGCACAAGAATTTCATTGATGCCTCTCAACTGGATGTTTCTGTATGCGTATGTACGTGGCTTTAATTTCAAATTAAAAGAAAAAAAAAAAATGGGCGATCGTTTTCATGAAAAATGCATCAATTCTCCGAATGGCAACTTCAAACGACGGACAAGACCGTGCCCAAAAAGCATTTTCACTACTGTATCACAACACCAGGATTCAAGCTATAGATATATATGTATGTACGTATAATAGATAGGATGGTATCAATGATTGGCGTGGAATGATAAGTGATCGTAGAATATTATTTGGTAAATAGAGAAACAGCGAGTAGAGGCTAAATAACAAAAGTTACGATGATCAACGGCCGAGCGGCCGAAGGCAGTCATGCTTGGTAGATCGAAGCGAAAAAACGACACTGACGCAAGGGATAGGAGAGAAGAAATATCAAAGAGACTAACGTCAATGAAGTAATACGAAAATTGAAAAATCAATTGTACGTAGCCCGCGAGAGAAATTATTCTTAATGTCTTTATTTCTTTAAATATCTGTATTTTTGACGCGAGCTAGCAGGATCATCGGGAAGATTCAATATGCTGGATCTCTGCCTAGAACAAAGATTAATAAAGAACAAAAAAAGCGCGACGAGCAACGTGTGAAATTTTTAAATTAATTTTCTTTTGAGAAGCCGTCCCTACGAACGACAAACCGTCATCGTCATAAAGATTTTAAATTCGATAGATTTAAATGATTGACAGCGATCGCCGCTCGGCCCACCTGCCTAGTGATAACAATAAGAAGTGTATAAATGAATTAACATGATAATAATATGAGATATAGGCCATGTCACCGCATGCTATTTGCTAAGGACCAACCTTGTTGCACTTGTACAAAACACGGTTTTAGTAACCAGACTGGGTTCGTTCAACACTCACCGAGGAGTGACAGGGCGCCCTGGAAACGCACTGTTATAACGTAAACGTACACACGACGATGTCGTCAGTTCTGCGAATGGGTGAATCCTGAGCTTGCTAGTTTTCTCTTGTTCGTATATACAGGCAAATTGGAATATGGAAATTTAGAGATATCTTTGTAAGTTCTATCTTTCGAGTGGGGAAGCATGTCTTAAGTTATCCTATGATTGTCTTTCTCGCTCCGACACACTCCCTTCCTCGCACTCTGTCACCCTTGCGCTCTTTCGCCCTTCCAAGTGACTCTCCTCTTGGACAAGCGACCAAGTGCATTCGAGGCTCAGGGTTCAAGGATTCGTAGTTCTGAGGTATTGATACGGGGGCTGATAACCTGCTGCTTCGAATGTCATAGGAAAACCGGCAGTAAATTCGACGTTGCATTCTATATCGGATGGAAAGAAATGGATGCGAATTACCTACCTGAAGAAATGTTTCCTCCTAGATGCATGATTTCTGGCAAGGATGATCGTAAGTACCAAGATACTGTCAATTGCAACATCGTCTACCAGATATTCCAAAGTTGCAAGTGCACCTTTCCATCCGATATCGAACGCGACGCTACAATGGACGCATTCGTTTCGGTCAAATCACTTATTGACCGTATACATTATTTCAATTGGAGACTCGAAGGAAATTTAGGAGTCAAAATGAACTCGAAAAGTTTAACATTGGGAGGGAGGGAGGAGGATAAGGTACGATGAGGGGCTGTAGTGTTCCGAGGCATGTGGACGCGCTGAGTTAAAAAAAGAAATTCGAGAATCGCGTTTCACGGATTATTCGAAAGTGGCGAAACAGGGCTTTCAGGGGGGGGGGGGGGGCTGGGTGGAGACGATGATAATTGCATGTCACAGGTAATTAATCACGGACACTTACCTGGTGGCAGGCCCATGGGGGGCGGTCGCATCATGTTACCTCCGTGAATGAGTGCAGGTGCAGCCAGGGTCATGGTGGGCCGCATCAGTGGCGCCATCAGCGCTACCGAACTGACCGGCATCGCAGCCGAAGCTGGTACCATGACCGCCTGCGGAGGTCTTTGAAACCTCTGTTGCTGTTGCTGAAGAGCACTCAAGGCGGCTTGTTGCCTCTGGTGTTGATCCTGAAAAGCGGCAGCCGCCGTCGCAGCTGCCGCCTGTTGTTGCTGGTGCTGTTGTTGCAAAGCTGCTGCCTGCTGCGTCGCGTCTGGCTGCGACGGTCGAGATTCTTCACTTTGTCGTCGTTGATACTTCGGTAATCTTGCCCGGATCTCCTCCTATGTTTCATGATTTGGTTCTTACAGACTGTCATGTGCGATAAATCGACTCTGCACACTGGGTCAAATTTCGTGTAAACTTACCAGACTGAGGTCCTCCGAAGGATGAATTATTTTACTAGCAGCACCCGTGGTCGCGATCAGGTTTACTTTCTGTTCGCTACTGTTACTGCTAGACACGGCGCTGTTCTCGGAACCACTATACGCGGGGAATGTGGGTTTTATTGGACCGATCGATCCTCCTGCTATAGATGTGATTGGCTTGAAATCCGCACCAAGTGGCGCCGAGGCGGAGGTCGAGGTTGCTGCTGTAGAAACAGCGGCAGCACTCGGGAATAAGGGCCGTGCTGGAGGCATCGAAGCCCCAGATACCGGTGGTTGCATTCCCGGAGGCATGCCTGGCATTCCAGGCATCATACTGCGAGGGTGAAGACTTCTGTTAGATCCAAGGACAAGCAAGTTTCATATAAAAACAATTAGCTGAAAAAAAATGTAGACATTTACCCATGTCCCATAAAGGGTGGTCCCACATGACCCATGTGACCCATCATAGGGTGCATAGGTGGTGGGTATTGACCCATCGGTGGCATTCCAGGATGTCCTTGCATTCCAGACATAACCCCAGGCATCATGTTAGAACCAGTAGGCATCGCTCCTGGTGCAGAACCCAGAAGACCTTCTGGTTTGGCCTTTTTAGGTGCGGGTTCATCCTCTCCTGAACTCGGTGAACCTGGTCTACCACCATTTCTTTGTCTCTCGTGCTCTTTCGCATCGTTGGGTGGTATACCTTCCATACCATAAATTTCTATCTCGATATTGCTACGGTTCGGCAACGAATTAGGTACCTTATCTATTGCCTCTTTATGCACCTGAAAAATAAATTTTTATACTCCAGAAGTCTTCCATATTTTAAGTAGAGGGACCAAAGAAATCAATATAAATGACATACCTGCATACAGTGTATACTAAGGCCTGGCCCTGTATATAGTTTCTTGTGGCAAATATGACATTTAAAATGCTTTGCCTTCTGATGCTGAATCAGAATTTTCTCATCATCGAATTCCCGGTTGCAATACCTTTAAAGCTGAGTTGAGGAATTTATACGAAATGCGACTGTGTGATTAGTATAACGATTAAAATAAAAGACCTGACACTGAGGTCAGCATCGCGAGCGAACAAACGATGATAACAACAATGATAATGTGGAAAATACTGAATGTTTATGATCGCACATTTGGTAAGGCTAATGAGCGTTCTCGTATCGTTTATTGATTATTCGAAGAACTTTGTAGCATCCGAATTCCATGTATCGTGAACTTTTAAAGTAGCTGCCTTTAAGAAAAACCCGAGAAAAAGATTCACTAAAGTTCTCGTTTCTTGATAAAAAAAAGGGCGACTAACATTAATCGCCACACGGATAGTCGGTCGTTAAAAATAAAATAATTACGCTATGTGTTTAGTTTCAAAAGGCCGTCGGATGCCTTAACAGCGCACCTTGCGCGACCTAAAAATACAGTTACGTAAAAAGGAACGGCCCCAGAATACGATTCAGTAAAGGATACCAGCACCACGGTCTTGACTGCTTCTTCTTCTTACGTCCCATTCTTCTTACGTCTTCAACGAGTCAAGAAAAGCACAAATATGTCGATTAACGCGACGTAACTACGTGTTAAAAACTCCAAACACGTACTGGCAGCGCTCACACGCGAAAACCAATAATACAAAATGGCTACGAGGCCTCTTCCGTATACAACGGAAGTGACTGCAGCCTTAAAGGAGGAAGAACAGGTAATCCAAGAAATAATAAATCCCTAGACGAGGAAATGAAATGGCTGCCGCCATCAGAGGACATCAGCGCCGTAAAAATGCAACCAAATCATAAAATTTTGCCTTCGAAACGAGAAATGAATGAATACAAAAAATTACGATACAGAGTATTCCGATAGAATTGTGTAACATTACACATGTGAATTTATATATATATATATATATATATATATATGGTACTACAATGTATAATAATTTTTGTAAAAGTATATTATGATAATGCAATTTGTTCAGAATGACGGATATTTGTATACGAGGCGAGATCTCCGTTAGCTGGATTTTATGCGTTGATTCAGGGGCAAATCACTCTCCGAGTCACTCGAATCCTTTGTATAGGGGGGATCGTCGTCAGAGGATGGGTAGTCATCCTTCCTTTGCTTCAATGCCGCCTTTTGCATCTTCCTCACCTTAAAGAAAACGAAGAAACCTGCTCTAGAGGACTCAGAAAGAATCAAGAGGCTCCCGGTGGTTACCTTTGGCCAATGCTTCGCCGTTCTCTTCGGCGTGATACTCTTCGGCACGTACTTATCTGCTACAGTCTCGACTCTTCTGATGTCGAAGTCCTGATCGACCTTCGTTACTGTCTGCAACCTCTGCTCCTCGGACGTGACGTACAAGTCATCAGGCTGGTGATAGCTATTATGCACATCGTATGCCTTTTTACTGCAGAACAATGCCGCGCACATAGTGCATTTTATCAAGTCCTCGGGAACAGCCTCTCTCTCCTCCTAGGAACGAAAATCCGTTGCATGAAAACGAGCTAGAGAACATTGAGACGAACTCTCACCTGCGTGTGGGCTCTCTCGAGATGCTGTTGAAGATTAAATTTTATCACATATTCTGCTCCACAGAGGTGGCAATAATAGACGCTTAAGGCGTCGTTCATAGAATTTACTTTAATCTTATTACTGGGCGGCGGGGTTGCTATCGGTTGAAACAAATGTACCATCCTATTCACAAAAGCACGATTAGTCCGAGAATTGTATTGGGATGCATGGATTTCAATGCTCACCGCTTGTGTATGGATCGATAATGATAATCTAAGGCCTTCTCGTTATAAAACATTACATCGCAATCTTCGCACTTTCTATGCTGTTCCTTCTTTTCACTCTCGGCTGGATCGTGGGACGCTTGATGGTTGTCCCTGTGTGTCTAAAAAAGAAAGTATCGAGTGTCGTTAAGAAATCTTAAAGTCATTTAAGCCAAGTATCCATATCAGAGATATGGGAGAATGCGAATATACCCACTTTCAATGGGAACTGCATTCCACAGAAATGACAATAAAATTTCGTGGGAGAATTTGGATGCACCTTAAACCGGTGCCTTATAGTGGCAGTTATACTGTCAAAGGACTGTCCGCAAATATCGCATTGCGTATCTGCATTTTTATTCTGCTTGACTGGCTTGCCGCGAGTGTCTATTTCCTTATTGGCATGTTTCCTGAAATACATGACCAAGTTATAATGCGTAATGATACAAATGATTTGTACGTGCTTAAAATAGAATTTGCCGGTAAAGCGACAAAAAAAAACATTACGTATGCTCAATTTCGCGTCGATAATTTTAATTTGAAGACGCAGTCGGTAACGTAGTCACTGGTATCTTAGTATTTACACTCGGTGCACAACAAAATACAAAATTTGTGAGATCACATGAGGCAGCATGCAGAGATCAACTAACTGTTGTATGAATAGTCGTTGGGCAGGATAAATGAACGGGCGAAGAGACCCATAAGGATGATCTTAATATAATATAAAATGACACGAAAGAGCAGAGAGGTAAGAAGAATCGATTGTTTGGTGATTTCATGGTCGAACCATAAGCAAGCGGTGCATTAGAAACATAAACACTGAGCTGTCAGCAATACCTAAAATGTTCTTGGAGTGCTTCCTTGGACTCCAACTTGGTATCACATAGGACGCAATTGTGCTGCCCTTTCGCACTCATTTCATAATTATTTGTAATTTCGAGCTAAACATCGAAAGTTGACTTCGCCAACGAAGCTTCGCCAGTTGGCTTCACGGCAATAGTCCTGTCAGAGGAAATTTCGCGCACCGAGGAGAGAATATTTTAATTGTCACGTCAACAGTGACCACACATGCTTTTGAAGTGAACGTCGTATTATTTTACACAAATAATACTATTTTGCGCGCGAACCTCTGATAATTTATGTGATAAACGCGTTGCGAACGCGAAAAATCAATTCTCGGCCATCTTAATCACATTGAAACTCGCGCCATCTGCTGGCCATGCAGAGAAAAACCTAAAGGTCTACAGAGGAGGAGGAGTGAATTTATCGGATTATCCTTCTAGGGATATTTTGTACTTCAGTTCGAATGAGGTAACACTGACATCCTACCTGTTGCTACGATGTTAAATGTTTAAATGATTTTTTTGAATCCGTCTTATTGTTAGTTTCAGTTTTAATGGAATAAACAAGGAAATTTTGTACCTTAAGTTAAACAATTATTGCAGCATATTAATATTTAGTATGTCTCATTTTTTAAACAGAATTCGCTCGCTCAATCAGTTGTAAATGAGTATCCTGTACAGATACCTGTATATTATAAAGTATCATTAATACTTTTTAATATTTATATATATAATATATATCTCTATAATATATATACTGTTTGAATACTTTCTAAAGATAGTCGTTGTTCTTATAAATCTTCACTTTTGTTTAGCCTAATGGAAGAACGAAAATACGAAAATAAAGAAATAGCTACATCAATGTAACTATTTTTATCACGCGCAGCTTATTTTTTTAGTTTTGGGTCCGAAAAGAAATTTGACTCAGCTGTTCTGTGAACGCGATACGACATCAAATGAAACGCGCAGCACCGCCTTACTTCTTTAACTTTCTTTCAAATACACATTGTCTGTTTATATAAATGGAAAATTGACGATCAGCCGTAAAAAAAAGCATATAAACTTTTTAATCTAATTATCGTAATTCCTGATACAAAGGCGAGGATACTTTTCCGTCAGTAATACCTTGGGCAGCAAGTTCTGCCAAGGTACGCTCTAGATAACTCGGATCTGGATAACCGTGTCCAGAGGTAGATGGTCCAAGTTCAGTTTTATGATGAATCTCATTCCAAGTGATAACATCTTCGCGACCAGTAGTCACAGATCGGCCAACCGTAAACGTCAACCTTCGCTCAAAGGCTATTTGAAGCAGTCTCAACACTCTGCGACCTAAATCATTATCGGGAAGATAACAAACCCGTGGGAATCCAACAGCATAGTAAGCTTGCCCTGGATTTGGATGTTCTGGTCCTTGAATTCCGGATGGGATACTAAAACGAGTATATGAAATGTTAAAGAATATTTCAGGATTAACGGAAGACGGAATACTGATGAAGGATTTTGTAAAAAGACGCGCTTACTCATAGGTTATCTGTATGGTGTTTGTGTTTGGGAAACCCGGTAATGCTCTTGGTATTCTAGTCCAATTCATTGTTCCTGATGGTTGATTACCCCTTTTTTCACCGTAAATCAAACGACACACCGGACACTGTATATACATAGGATGTTGCTGTGAGCTTAGCATTGCATTTAAGCAAGCTAGATGCAGTCTGTGCCTGCATCGCGTTAATTCTACAGTCAAAGGCTCTGGAGTTCCAAGACAGATTGGACATGAATCTGACCCTGCACTCTCTACCACTTTTACATATTGAGATATAACATCAGTTGTCATGTCGACACCTATTAAATCAAATTCATAGCACGGCGTAAGCAAACTGTCATTAAGAAATAAATACTCTATGTATTCGAAGTCTTTTTCCCTTACCGACTACGGAGTCTTTGAAGGCATCGTCGCTTCCCATGCTGCTGTCCAACAAGTCAACTGGATTTTCGTGACTTAAATACGTTGACACAGTGTCCACGCTGGGTCGACGTCCACTTTTTGTGCTACTAGAATCCACATCCAAAACTGTATCCCAAGCTTGTCTCTTATGACAAGGTTCAGCTGGTGGTACCGGATTATTTTCTATCCCATGTTTACTTCCAAATATGTTCAAGTTGCTTAGAATAACTCTGGCTATGTTGGAAGGTCCTGTGTCTCCATTTTTACCCTGAATTTATAGAAACGATATTGTAGTAGCGAAGCATGAACTTCTCCGAATGTAATTTACCTTTTTGCTGCTCTTCTTAGTACTAGCACTGGATTGTTTCTTATGAGCTACTTTGGTGCCAGTATTTTTCACCACCATACTTGGAACTTTTTTTCCAGTAGCTAATTGTAATTCTTCCAATGCAACCTTGACCAAAGGATATGGTGCTTGTTGTAAACGCCGTATAGGTCTCACGTATCCAGTACAGCATCTTACTTGGGTCAAGTTACAAAAATTAATAATATAAGGAAATCCAAGGTATGTTTTGGAAACATCTATTGTCTTGTCACCCTTTAAATGTAAAAGTATTTTATTAAAATTAAATTAAGAAATACGAGTCAAAGTTTTTAAAAAATTTCAGCATACCCTAGCCCATGATTCTTCTATCAGACATTGTACCTCCATATCATACGTATGCCAATCATCGGTATCACCAGCCCATTCCCATTTTGCACCTTTCCCAGCCGGAGAGCCAGGAAGGTAAAGCTTCCTCCTGACATTGTGAGTTTCATCCCCATCATCACAACATTGCATCTTGGTCTTAAGATTGATGTAGTACCTAACATAAATGTAACTATCGTTTTCGATTGATGAATCACCATAACAAGCACATTCGGCGAACTTATACGTTATATTATCATTGAAAAAACGATATCGCATTACGACAGACCTGTCCAAATTGGGATCGGCATCATTTAGAAAAACTCTCGTTAGTTTTTTGCAGTGGGCCCGCTCGAGATGCTGAGAAACTGCAGGACTGTAAGGCCTCCATCGTCCCTGGCGATTTTCCCATTCCCAGACGACGACGGCATGCCCGTGTCCGTGCTGTGTCTGCCCGCTCATCTTCTCACTGGAATTTCACTGATTCTCACAGCCCACACTGGTAGGCACATCCTCAGCCTCCCACGCTCCGCATAACTCTCTCTCTCTCTCTGTCTTTCTTTCACAAATATCCCTATTTCTCTATATTAACAACTCGACCTGATCTTCTTAATGAATGTTGTTTTCCTCCAACCTTCTCTGGATTCTTGGAATTTTAAAAAATATGTAAGTCCATTACCCGAATATCAATGACTACTAGTCAAATATGATTGCACCCATTGAAACACTGCAAGGTGAAACAGGAACGCGTATGTACTCTTCGCTCTTCAGTGCTCTTCAGCGACGTTACAAGACTAGACGGCTGAGGGGATGAAGAGCCAGGAGCAGAAGGGGCAAGAACGCTGGAAATGGGAGTGTGGGATCGGGATGCAGTGGGGCGAGGTCTTCACGAAGATTCTCACTGGGAACTGCTGGGAACTGAGAAGATGACACTGCTCATCTAGCGGATCTTCCTCTAAGCTGCATCTTATGCACTCGGTGCCCTGTAGTGAAATCCAATGAGATCTATTCTAACACACTCTCAAGATTACAGGCGATTCCAGTTTGTTAGTAGCCCAGTTAGTACGTGCGTGTATCGCGTTTAGCTCCCAGGGCATTCACCAATGGGTTTTCATTGGTTTTCATAAGAAAATTAAGTAAGTATTTATACGGATTTCGTCCAACACTGTTCGAAATCGGTGCATAAACTCTGTAGGTTTTCACACTCAGCAGAGATGAGTAGGGAGATGCACAACCAGAGACGAGTAGGGAGATGCACAACGCTCCGGTCTTAGGCGATACCAAAAGCATGGCGCTAAATCGTAGTGGCGAGTCCGGGAGTAGGATTTCGTGATAATCGTCTCCGTCGATAATGCATATCCCGCCGTAGCGGAGTTGAACCTGATCACGAAGGTGTAAAGGTCCTTTGCAACTTACCGCTGGTTTCCAGAGCAACCCTTTGAACGATGTATTTATACCCTGCTCAGAAGCTGCGCTCTCGGGTTGATTCTCGTATAGTTACGCCAATGCTATCGTAAGATTTCGTTATTGTTTAGTTAAGGTCGAGATGCTCGAATCTGCCGCGGGGAGATAGTCTCGACGTACAGAGTTGTCCGGCAAAGGAGAGTACCCGACGGAGACGTCTCCAAGGACCGGCAGAATTCGGCTTAAAGGGACGATTTGAGGGACATGGAAGAGTTAACGGTTATAAGGATCTCAGCCAATCAGATGATCAGAATAGAATAATTGGTTCTCGAATTTGGCTACTGTCAAAGCAGTCTGTCTCGGGACACCGACCGACGTGTCACGAACGTGCTCGCCCTCACGTGCTATCCGATGATAGTTTTTCTAGCCTTGTTTCGATACGGTATACCAAGTTCTCGCTCGTGTACTTTTCGCGTTGCTCTCGCGACATCCAAGCAATTTCGTGGATTTTCTGTGAGTGTTCCGGAAATGCAGTGCTGTGCCTACC
Organism: Trachelus iudaicus; assembly: GCA_030142595.1. Taxonomy (NCBI): domain Eukaryota; kingdom Metazoa; phylum Arthropoda; class Insecta; order Hymenoptera; family Cephidae; genus Trachelus; species Trachelus iudaicus. Next base: position 347,268 of record JARQTH010000528.1, read on the forward strand.
TGAGTGGTTCCTGGATGCAGTTCTCGGCATTCACGGATCAGCTGCACCAGCTCCGGTGAGTGCTTCCAATTTATAAATTGGTGGAGGGATTTCGATTTTACAGATCCGATTCGTTTCGTCAGTTTTTCTTTAAATTCAAGATACGATAAAGTAAAATAGGAATTTTCGAAAAATTGAGATGCTACACGGGTGTCATTTCCAGCACCGCACTTTTTTAAAATCTCTTAAAAATGATTCAACAATAGGCTTTAACAATGGTTGTCGAGGAGTTTTATAGTTTCGCTTGGAACTATTGTTAAGGAATGCTGGAAGCATCGTTGCACTCCTTAACGCAGGCAGGCATGAGTTGCTGGCTTTTGTCTTAGTAAATCTTCTCGGGCTTACGCTGTGCACTCGAATTTAAGATTACAACATAAAATATTTAGGCAATATCTGGCGAGCGGTCTCGTTCTAAGGGTTGCTCTGGGAACCAGCGGTAAGTTGCAGAGAACCTCTACCCGCCAGACTGCACGTTCGTGATCACGTTGAACTCGGCTACGGCGGGATATGCATTATCGACGGAGACGATTATCACGAAATCCTACTCCCGGACTCGCCACTAGGAGGATTTAGCGCCACGCTTTTGGTATCGCCTAAGACCGGAGCGTTGTGAATCTCCCCACTCATTTCTGGCTGTATAAAGCGTTTGTCAATTGTTCGTTCTCTAAAATTTTTTCGTTGATTCTACTCTTACCTGTTTAATCTGGCAGTTGAACAATGTACTTGATACATCGAAAGGGATTACGATTTTCTCGAGGATCGTAGCGGTCAAATTGGCTTATGGGCTGTTAAGTTAAATTACATTAGATCTGGAAAACATCGACAGAGTACTCCACATTTTTCAGAAACAATAAATTAACATTATGGACGTAGAGAGAATTGCAGTATTTGCTGGTGTTGGTTTTGCATTGGCTGTCGGCGCGTTTGTTCTCTGGGGACCTTCGCCAAGACCTAGAAGAAGAGGTACATGCTTTAAGATTGGGTTGGAGCTTTAGCTGTAACCAACACAGACATTTTTTTTATTTTAGGTCAAGTTGTTGGAATTACCAATTTAGGATACACCTGCTTTTTAAATTCTCTTCTTCAGTCATTAGCATCGTGTCCTACATTTATATCATGGCTCCAGAAGCAGCACAATAAAACACAGAAGATTTCCTTCACTAGCACTCTTGTGTCTGTTCTGGAAAGTAAGGCACTTTCTTATTGCTTGCAAAGTACAAGTTCCATAGTATTAAGATTAGATTGAAGCACTTCTTCCTTTACTTCTTTGGCAGAGATCAATGGATTTTCTGATGATTTGTATGGAGATGTCACTCCTGTTGAAATTATCACGTCTCTAGGACCACTTTGGAGTTTTGCTCCAGGGCACCAAGATGCCCATGAACTATTTCATGTAGTTCTCAGTGCATTACAAGCAGAATCTCAGCCTGTCAATAGGGTATGGAACGATTGTTTAAAGTTTCAGTCACAGCAGAGAATTGATAAACACTTATAATTTTAGAAAGGCTGTTTATCCGATGCTTTGCCAGAGGGACTTCAAGTTATATCAGACATTAAAGGTTCTGGCGATCCCTTAGGATTGAGAAGCGTGTCCTGCAATGATATTGCTGCAGCTGAAAAACATCCAGAAGCGCTTACAACTATTGACAAAAATTGCAATGATCAGATGATAGCATCCACCCAGTCTGTTTCAAGAACCTCTATACCCTCCAACAAACCTGGCATGATTCTTGCTAGGTCTTCAGAGATTCTTTCGAAAGAGGAACTGGTAAATTGTGCGGACAAGGGAATATTTAGACCATGGAGTTCCCTTTGTGCCATTCCACTTCCCAGTGTGCCTGCCCTTTCCAACGAAGTGCATCCATTCTCCGGGCTGCTAACCAGTCAGCTGCAATGTACTAATTGTAATTGGAAGGTGTGTAATGTAAAACCGAAAACCCTTAATTTTTCTACCAAGCGCACGAATTCTCGAGAATTTGATTAATATTCGCAGTCCTCTGTACGATACGACAAACTGGAAAGTGTATCGTTGCCACTGCCACCAGCTAGTGCAGCTCTTACTTGGAGACGTCACACTTTAGCAGAACTATTCTCGCGTCTAGTGACGAGCGAAGTCATACATGACGTTCAGTGCGACGGATGTGCGTTGCGTTGCCCGGCGGTGAAGACATTAACTCTTGGCAAACTACCCCGATGTCTATGTCTTCATATACCTAGGACAACGTGGAGTTCATCAGGAATGCCCATAAAAAGGGACGATCCCGTCATTTTTCCAGAAATTTTAGTACTGGACTCGTTTACATTCACCGAGACGAAAAAACGAAGTTCCCAGGTAAATATTAATATAATTTTGTAATTCTACAGAATTCTTCACGGCTCGAATGTTGTATTCATCAGGGTGGTGTGCAGGCAATGCTCGTTCTGGCTAATCAGAATACGACTCGTGGAAGACACAGATACAGATTGCGAGCAGTCGTGGAGCATCGGGGCCCCGTCGATGCCGGCCACTTTGTTTGTTACAGACGAGGAAATCGGCCAGGTCAGTGGCTGTATACCTCCGATACAACTGTCGAGAGCACAACTCTGACGGACGTTCTTTTTGCGAGTCCGTATCTTCTGTTTTACGAGCGCATCAACGGATCGCAAGAATAGCTCATGACATATCCGATCTCTCTATCATCAGTGTACTCAACACAACGTGAAACGTGCAACGTTCTACCGATCTTGGGTTTTAAATAGCTCCGAGAACTTGTCGTTAAGAAAAGAAAATGTGGAGAATCCACCGGTATGACAACTCGAGAATTTATTGGGACTGCTTGACGAGTCACTCAGATTACAGGTCGGGTTTTTGGATTTTTAAAAACCGACTCTTCACAATAACAAGTTATATACTCCTACAGTATACGTAATTATATTGTAGTTATTTAACTTCTAGCGTTATGCAACAAAGGAGTAGCATCGATCCGAGAGAATTACAAGCTTTGGACATCCCTTTGAGTTTTTCGTTTGGTTCCTTGACGGGACTTCGCTCCGAATGTTTGTATATGTTGAGTACGATGTTGATTGCCAGTCATATTTATAGGTATTACCGAAGGGTACTGTAATTCTGTGATCCTAGTCCAGTTATTTCCCTCAGGCTCCCATTATCGCACAAAAACCATTTTCAGCATGTGACGATGACTTAAATAGTGCCAAAACCACAATTTTTTTCATATTTCAATTTTAATCCTCAGAATACATCCTCATGTTGATATTAGTGCTTAAAGGTGCGTAATGTATCATCGCATAACCGAAATAATTAGACTGCATTACAATTAAGGGTAAATTCAACTTATTTAACGATAGACTTATGAAATTCAAAGACTTTGAAGGAGAGCTTGACGACAAAGAGTGCCAATCGAATGTTTCATTTTATTACGTTTTGAATTAACAGGCGACCATCGCTAGACGGTTAACAGCGATTTATAATAATTAGGGGTACGATACCGATACACTGTTATATTTGATTATTAATTTGGTATATTGATTGAATATTTTTTAATGAACTACTCGTGCCGATTCGAATATATCGAAAGTTTGCGAAATTACATTTACACTCGAAGATTGGGTAGTAGAAAACTCTGAGGCCTTCGTTGACGTAAAACGTAGAACGTGTGTTGATTTCAAGTACCACGTTGCTTCGTCACTTCTTTATGACAAACTATTTCTGTACAGTTTTTAAATTTGTTAAGAAAAAGGAACAAGGAAACGTTATAAATGCATATGCAATATATAAAAACGAAATTGCCATTAAGATTTTTTAGGGTAGGGCTGGAGTCAGCTGTAATCGTATTCTCGATAATAAGTATGTAAATGACGACACAGAAGTAACTATGGTAATAGAGCGAAGTGAAATAAAAAATAATATAAATAGGAATGTATTTTTCTATTTACCTGCCTGGTATTTAAATAGTATTTGAAATAGACATAGAGTAGGGCTTAATGTCAGGATGAATTTAATCGTTAAGTCGATTTTCAAACTCTTACGAACAAGACCCAAGAGGAGACTGGTTCAAAATTTCGGGAAATAATAGCTTTAATTCCTTTAAACAGAAATGAGAGTTCTGAATTCTTCTAATCAATTTGACTGACCCGGTGAAATCACCTGAAATCACCATTGTTGAGGAGATACTTAGCGCACTACAGATTCCGTGGTTACCTCCTGGCGACTTTTTCTGCCGAAAGAGCGCAGAAGTAGCAGTGTTCTGTGGAGTCAAAATGGAGTAGTGTTGGGAAACAAGTACAGTAGTTGTGAGAAGGTTAACAGTTGGATCTGGTTGGATCTTTCAGTCTTGTTCGTTGCAATCACCTATTATTAGTATTACACGAGCAGTGTAATAATTAAAAGAATTTCACGATCGCGGAATATTAATTGAATGAATAAATTTGTATAAAATTGTTACTGTCGCTATATGTGCGTTTGTAGATCAGTGTAAATAGGCTGTAATATAATCTTTGACGTTGTTTTGCAATGTTATTTGAATAATTTTATAATTATGCCGCGTTTTGTGGATTTTCGGGACAACAAAAAGGTATATAATCCTGAAAATTTAATCATAACTTATAATAATTGCTATATATCACTCTTTATTGATTGTGTTATATTTCTGGAAAGATTTATCGAGTTTTATTTATTAGATACAGAATATGAATGATACCGCAGCAGAATTTCCATGTTTGAAAGCCTCTATTTTGCGTAAGGCATCAAATATATCTGGTGCGGTCGATCAAGTGACTATCGGACCTGATTCAGTTTTGAATAATACCAATACTACGTGGAGAGACAACATTGAAAACGAACAAAATGGTACTAATGTCAAAGAATTGTATTCTCCGAACATTCAAAATGTGCAAGCACCCACGACGTCTACTGCTAAGATATCTACGAGTGGGATAACATTTTCTGTTAGAAAAATATTTCTTGAAAATGAAATCCAAAGGCGAGAGGAAGTTCGGGTAAGAGGCTATGATTTCGCGAATCATCAGCTAACAAGCTTATTTTTCTGACGACATTGTAATTTCTAATTTCTTTTCTACACCCAAACAGAAGGCCATTGAACGTAGGTGGCAGCAGATGGAGGAGTCCGAAAGGGCTCTCCAAGTGGAACTAGAAATACTGAAATCCACTATGGCCTTAAAAAGAGCTCGCGAGGAAGCTGAAGAAATGGCTAAGCGTGAAGCAGAAGAGGCTCGCGTTGTTCAATTGACGGAGATTCGAAGAAAACACGAACAGCAGTTGAGCGCACAAAGAATTCAAGAACGTCAGGAACGATTGAGGCGAGAAGCAATCGAACACATGAAGCTTCAGAAAAAAAAAGAACTGACGGACAAAGTTGCTCCGTTTCATGCTGGTTTCTTGTCCAACTGCCAGGATATCGGCACGTTATCGAAAACCTGCAAGGACAGAAATGCTGCCGACATCGCGCTAATAATGTACGCCACAGAATTGAATGACTTGAATTTACAAATGGAGACGATCAATCAAAAAGCTCGCGTAAGTTCATAGCTGTGAACGATCCGTATATGATTATCAATCGTTTTCATTACCTCTGTCCCTGTAACTTACAGATGGGCGAATTAACTGCTGCGGGCGTCTGCGCGGCGGAGAGGATCGCCCAACAAAGCACTGAGATCTTGAACAATTTCAGATCTGAAATAGGTCTGTATACGCAATTACAATTGCTGTATCGCATTATGATAGGAACAATTTATGCACTTAATTTTAGAGCGATCGAACGAATTGTACGAGACAGTTGGCGTCCAGAGCTTGGGTCAACTACAACCACCCTACGAAGCGCTAAACAGTCCACAAGAATCTCAAGAGAAGATAACGCAACCCGAAGAAATATCCGAATCAACAATATTTCAGCCAGAAATAGAATTGAAAAGTCAAGAGAATCAAAGTGCTTTGGTAACAACGGCACTGAACGAAACACCTGTCGTTGAGTTGGCTCCAAACTCGAATTCGACAGCTCCTCAATTAGCTGTTAAAGAAATAAACGACATTGGACAAAATGTGACAGCTGAAGTAGTAGCGAATGTGGAATCAAATTCTGGTAAATATAAAAAATACGGCTTATGGCTTATTTTCATTTGGTACAATGAAAATGTTTATTCGCAGCATATGATATTCTGCAATTCGTCGATAAGGAATCGTTGAAGCTTTTTGCACAAAGCCAAGAGTTCCTTGAGAATCACATGGCCATATATGCGGATTTGCTACGACAAAGTTCGTCTAAAGAGTTTCGATTCGAGTGTCAGAAGGCTATAAATATTCCGGTGAACGCCATTTCTGGTGTGAGTGGCGAACATTTAAGAGACAAGTACGAGCGTCTTCAGCAGCTGCTGTCCGGAAAATTTCCAGGAAACGTTACTTCCCATCCGCAGGGAATCGCATATTGTAAAGATATTCTTGCGAAAAAGATCGTGGTACGTATATGGAAGCAAATCGCTGAAATTCACGAAGACACGATCAATAATGTCTTGTACCTTTAACAGAGTCAAGGGGAAACCCTGATCTCGAGTAAGCCTGAGATGGCTTTTCCCGTGGCAGCTGTGGCCGTCGCTCTTTGGAACGAGCATCCGGATTTCGGCAAATTATTGATGGCACACTTTCACAAAACCTGTCCTTACACGGTGCCGATATTCCTTCCGCAACAGAAGGGTCAGTCGAACGAGGATTACTACAGATCTTTAGGATATAAGTACGGGGAAGATGGAACCGTTGAGAAACAGGATAAATACCTTAAAAGGATGTCGGGTTTGATAAGATTGTACGCCTCGATTATTGTAACGCGACAGCGACGCGGTGTAACGAAGTCGCATCCGCATGGACTTCAGAATGGTTGGCGATGGCTGGCAGCTATTCTCAATATCGGTAAATTATTGTTGCTGGAGCTCTTGATCTGCGGAGAAGCGGAGGAACCTTGTTTGCAACTTTCTTCTGTTCACAGAACCCAGACCCGATATGTCGGATGTTTGTGCTACATTATTACGTGACATGCTGGATGTTGCTGGAAGCGCACTTTGGAATGCCTATCCTAAGCAATTCATGAAGCTCTTGATGCTACTGGTGAACCAGTATTACCCCCGTGTCCACAATGTGGGAGGAGTCGGCGGAGGTCCTATGGCAAGACTAGAAGAATTTTTGAAAAACAGTTTATCGAGAGGATCCATTCCGCCACCAGAAGGGCAATTGGCACCAAATTTTTGGTAGTTTAGTAAGTAACCTGATCGAGTGTATAAATTCACCAAAAAATGAATTTTTGCTGATGTGTAAAATAAACGCAGGTCGTGGATGCGCGAGAAATACGACTTTGTCTCATGACGTAATTAGTACATACATTTTTTGACTGCGTGGTCACGCTCAACCACGGATTGTAACGAAATAAATTTATATTTATAGAAGGTTCTACAGAGTTTGCCATATTTCATTTATTTATAATCGAACAATTTTTTCAGATAAATAATATCTCTGCAAAGAGAATAAACTGGTGATTGTGGAAATTTAAAATTAGTGGAAACGTTCGAGAGGGCTGAAGGAATGATTGAGTGGTGAACGAATGTCGTAGGAATTGTGAAGTATCGCTAAGGTGTCCTCCTTGTACTTTTACCAGAAGCTAAAATTACTTCGAGTGATAGAACGGTGCATGTTATCGTTAATCTCAAAATAGGCATTTTCATTGTGAACTAAGTAAACGTATTTAAAAATCATTTATGTTAACAATCGCTGTAGAATGAATAATAGAGTAACGAGTTTAATAGTAAGGGACGCTGGTAGCGACGTTTGTATCATCGAGCTTGTAGAGATCAGGCGAATATTCAGCAAATCCGGAAATCCCGTACGCTGACAGTCTTTCGGACCAGTCTTCATCCTTTTCGACACTCAGTAAATAATTCATTACCTTTTCACGGATAGTTCCTGGAAAAGGAAAAAAAAAGGTTCGTTGACGGTATTACGAAAATAATTATAATAAGTCAGCAAATAGAAGGATGTCCGTGTTCGGAAATCGATGATTCGATTCTCGTCACAGATATGATGTCACGCGATTACGTCAGCCTCTTCATCATTCTCTTGTTTTCTCGCGATTCGGTATTTCACGTGGCAATTGAAATTCGAGATACGTTAATTCGACAGGTTAAGCTGGCTGTGTATTACATTTACTCTTCCAAAACGAGACGAAAAGATTAAACAGAGAGGAAGAGTTGCTGCAGTGAAAATACCTGATAGAGCTTTATTCATCATGATGGAGTAAGGAGGCAGAGGACCCAGACTGGACAAAACATAGAGAGTGTTTACACCTGGCAGAGTATTCTTGTGACAGTTTACGACGGGCGCTGCCAAAACACCAACCTCGACCTGCTTCCCCGCGACCATCTGCAGTGTCTCCAGGTGCGAGCTTGTATCTGCAAGTATATCGTTTTTATTTTGCATCCGATTCAAAGATATACTACGATCGAATTAATCAATGAGTCACCTAGTGTATTTCCAAAGAAGGCAGGACTCTCGCCTTTACTTCGTAAATAGCTGAATAAGAGCGTCGCAGCGCCTGTTGCTTTACGTCTGTCTGGCAAGGCGCATCTGTGACCACGTAGATCCACGATATTCTGATAAACAAAAATTCCTTAATCCTCGGTGATAAGGTTCATTTTCAATAAAAATCTCATGAAAGTACCTCGACGTGGGCAGCCTGATCGGCAGCAACTATGACGTCAACATAGACACCGGGCGACTTATCTACATTTAGATGATGATTAAAGACGAAGCTCACGGGTAGAAGTTCTCCATCTGGCCAATTCTCATCAGGCGGAAGAACAGCTAAAACAATCCAAGTCACTCGATCGATTGCACTAGCGAAGAATGAAGAGCGTTTTCTCGCTGCATTCGGTTGCAACGTGGGATCGATCGTCCTCACCAATGTCAACAACGTCCTTGGCTACGGGTCTGTCGGTCCTAGGCTCGTAGACTATCACCACTGGCTTATTGGTGGCGGCCTCGATAGCATCGGCGAGAATCTCAAAAAGGCCAATGGACAGCGATGGCACCAGATGAGTCGCCAGGACGAGCGGACGTCCCTCTAGGGCGGGTGGTGGAAGGGGTGGTCTCTTTCTAGGCACGGCTGCGTTAGCTGGCTTATAGGAATCCTCAAGAAAAAAAAAAAAGAAGAAAGCAGCAACAGGTTAGAATTATCTTTTGAACGGGACAAGAGAGAGCACTGTGCCATAGACGCATTTTCGAAGGAGAGGGAGAGCGAAAGGACTTTGCTTCGCGATCCTCGAGTGACGACAACGGCTGCAACTCACCAGCTCCTGCTGAACTGGAATCTTCCTAGGTTTCTCAGGCCCCTCCACGGGTTGCTCGACAAAGCCCTCGATCGTCGATTCCTCAGAAAGGGTTGGGGGATCAATTTCTTCCATTTTATCGGTATCAGGTGCGCCAGAGCCATTAGACTCTTTTCCATGATCTTTGGGCTCTTTCGAATATTTCTGGTTGGACGCTGTGTTGCTGCTGACAACGAATTCATTTGATCCCTTGAGACTTTTCGTGGATTTGACATCCTGCACAGGTGCTTTCTCTTCCTTCTTAGGCAACGAGCACGAGGAATCCTTTGACACCGGAGAAACAAGCGTCGTGTCACCCGGCGCCTTGGCCTTCTTTGTAACCGTGTTCGCCTTGCCACTTGGAATGGACGCCATTTCGCGAAATTAGCAGGACTCCCTGAAAAGTCTAATTGGTAAATAAGTCTAAAGATTGTTTACGATATTACCACTTTAAACACTATTTGATATGACAGCAGAGAACTCGCATCAGTACCACCGTATTGTCTAGCGCTTATCGCCGTTATCGATATCCTATTTCAACTTTAAGTAACTCGCTAGCATTTGATCCATTATATTTTCGGCGACTGATAAAAACATGTATTATAGGCAAAGACTTGGCACCAGTCGAAATCGCGATCAGCCGATGTGCAGTAGCGAGTCAGCGAGCGCGGAATCGCTCTACGATAAGACGTTCGACGGTTCGCAACGTATATTGTTTTTTTGCTGCTATTTATATTTCAAAAAATATTCCAGACCAAAAAGAATTTCCATTACATTACGATGTAAGAAATCGGACCTTCTTCCTGCGTGAATCGTATAAAAGGAAGTCATCCTGGAAAACAGGAAAACTATTTCGAACGGTACGAATTACGTAAATGAAAGACTCGTGGCGAACCTATCGATTGAATTTTAGATTCCTCTGGACCCAAAAGGAACAAATAATTTATCCGAAGATTCGAAATAGTGGCACACTTACTTGTCGGTTCTTCTCCTGCGAATAGTGTGAATCGCGGGTTCCTCTTGAATGACCTAGTGACTGTCACCAACTACCGCTGACTATCGCCGACTAGCCGGCACTCCTCTTCCCTAGGTAGTGCCTGAACAGCAGTGGTTATGAAAATGCAGACAAATATATCTGTTCGTATTAACCGTATTATCTTCATTCGTCTGGCGCGTGATGACTGCGTGTTCTTGAAAGGAAAGGCAAATGGAGAATAAAAGCGACACGACGCGTAGAGGCTCCCAGCGTGGTGGGAATCGATGTCGGCGACAATACGATTCCCTGTAAACTCGATTAACAACAGGCAGCATTACCCCCCTCGAACGCTATCGTCAGTAAGAGCAATATTTTGGCAGGCATGACGGATCAGTTTATGTATTCTCTAGAAGGCGCTAGGAACGATTAGCGCCCGATTCTCTTTTACCGTGGGTCGATAATTCGCAGCTACTCCAGTAAGTCCCGTGTCGCGCTGTCGTTGTCGCACGTTGCTACATGCGTATGCGTGTCGCCAGCACTGCAAACGGACGAAAGTCCCACCGACCTGGAATAGTAGGGAGAACGGCCGGTGAAGATCTCGCCCGGACGCATCACTCGCGCGCGTCTCACTCCTCTTCCTCTTCCTTCCTTCGAGATTTCACGTGACTTTCACGGATACGATAGTCGGACGGACATTCGCCGATCTCATTATTTTCCCTTCTTTTTTCATTGGTTACAATGTCGCCGGATTCAGGCTTCTCTTTGTTGCCCAATCCTCCGATTTGATTGCTCTTTTATATTCGTTTCTTTTGACACTTTTTCACGGAGTTCACAAAGGTTCCTTCCTTGTGCGAATGTGATATTTTGAGAGATCTACGAAAGCACCATTCGTCAGTCGTGGTACTGATCTTCCTTGAACCGTGACGGAGAGATAAAAATGGTGAGCGCTAATTGGCCCAGGATGCGTCTCTGCTCGCGGCATTGACGCAATGCGTGAATTTAACGCGTAATAATGAAATCACTGAGTGGCATCGCGCTAGTGGGGGAGATATCTCGATTAATGAGTTACACAGAGGACGGAAGTAAATTCTGCCTGGAGGCAACGCGTGACCATCGAAGAACCATCTGACAAGAAGTGGATATATTCAGCCCGAGAGACGTTCCTTCGAAATACTGAGGATCCCGGTAGGCGGGAATTTCAATAAACAAATAAAAAGATCCTCTCCAAGAAATCCAGTTTTTCCATCTCATAATTTTCCCTGATATCTCAGATTCAATCTAAAACCGAAGAATCCTGCACGATGCCCACAAAGGACACCGGAGAGAATCGCTCCTAATGCATTTATTATAAATTGAAGATTTTCCGAAGGAGGAGGATCCGCTCCTTCTCGCGATACTCCAAGGAAACTGTCGAAGTCGTGCTTCGCATGGCGTTCGACTTAATGGCCGGTATATTTCCGTCGATGAACTCGACGCAATGACTTACTCACTTGGACTTTGTCCTGCGAACACGATATCCTTCGACATCCGACTGGTCCCCCGTTCGAAGAGCACCTTGGCTCACTTCGATTCAGGTTGCCCGACCAAGTTATTCCTCCTGCAGCTTCGGCACGTTTAAACATTTAATCTAACCTTTCCGTTCCTTCCCTCTTTCACTCTTTACGCATCCCTCCTACGAGAAGTTCACGTTAATTCGAGCGATCGAATCCTAAGGAAGAGATTTCCTTAGGATCCGAAAGAGCAGTCAACTTCAAGACGAACGACAGTCCTTCCGCAACGCCGTTCAATCCCATTCGAGAGCTCATAAAATTCTTCAAACGATTCGACACTCTTTCGATCGATTACAACGGACGATGGACACGTCCTTCCGTGAGGTCTGCTCCCTCGTTCTCGCTGATCGTTTCGAGGAACCCTTTGGAGAAGACACGCCGCCGCGAGGAGTGTCTTCGCAAAGGTTGCTGCCACGGAAGAAAACCGGAACCGGCAAGTAGGTCACTGTCAGCAGAGTGGTTGCCGGCACAACACAGAATCCCGGCGATACGGTGAGTGGCTCGTTAGACTCGACTCGGGCTCGAGTCGAGCGAGGCTTTCAGAGTTGACGCGACAGCGGACTCGAAGGAACTGGCCGAGTCCCGACAAACCGTCATTCTTCGCTCCTTCCTCCTCCTTTCTAGCTTCCCTGGCTGACTGCTTGCCTGCTTCAGTGCCTGCTTCAGTGCCTGCTTCAGTGCCTGCCTGACTGCCTGACTGTCTTGCACATCGGTCATAGTCGTCATCATCATCGCCACCATTGCTATTATCATCATCATTATCATGGTCATCGGCGTCGTGACATCGACACTCGGTCGGTCAGTTGACGTCATTCCTTGGATGTCGTCATAGACATAACCTAGATGAGAATTCCAAGTCGAGAGTTTAATCCAGGATGCGCTCCCACTCGCGATGGATCCTTCGCTCTTCTCGAGAATTCCGATTACGATGAGTTCATAGAACGAAACTTTAGAAATATAATTTCTCAGTCTTTTTCTATAAAGTTCTGATAGACATTTAAGGATTTCACGTTGGCACTGCTGGAAGGCAGATAACAAGCTTCGTGGGATTTTTAAAAATATTTCCCTCCGAATATCTGGGAACAGCAGCAACGGTCTGTCGGTGTCTGTCTTAGATCCGCTAAGAATCGGCAAAGTCGAGCTTTAAAAGTATTTCCGGAAGAGGCACGATCTGCAGTTTACGAGAACCCGGGTACGGCTCTCTTGAAGTAACCATGGCCAGCGATGGAGAGAGATAGGTAAATAAAAAGAAGAATCAGATGAAAAAAGATAGAGAAAGGAGAAGAGAAACGATGCTGGCAACCGCTATATTTAGCCGGAGATACTTCCAAGAGATCTGAACGTGTCCGAGTGTCACTGGCATACCAAAGTCCCGAGGCTCGCGAGGCTGAAGTCGATGTTGTAATCGAATGGTGAAGTTTTTGCCTTGACCGAGGCCGCTTTGGAATAAGGCGAGATCAGGCAGGGCAGGAAGGAGAAGACACGTTCCCCTGGCCGCTGATCGCACACTGATCGGACCTCTAGCCGTCAATATGGAATTGAACTCTTGACAAATTTTTTAAAAAGATCTTTGGCTTTTGCCGTGAGGAAAGTCCAGTCGCTGAACATCGTGCTACGTCGGTGTCGGTATTCCCAATAGCGTTGGTTTTCGATTCAAAAAATAAAATCAAGTCGATCGATCGATACGTTTTATTTTCCCGTTTGTTCTGTCTCTCTCGACGCGAGCGCAGCCCGAGATCATCGAAATTTCTTTTCGGAATCCAGCCGGCGAATCGAACGACCTCGCCAAGGTAAGTCTACGTGCACTGGTCCTCGCGGAGCCAGTCGACGATCAATGAAAAGATCTTGCCGAGGTAGAGAGGATCGAGCGACGCGAAAGATGCTGGCGGCTCTAGAAGGAATGTAATCCAGGGTGGCGAGCAGGTAGCGCAGTCTCGAGTCGACTCTTCGCGCTCGTGGTGGTTAACCTGGCCCAGAAAGCAAGCCGGAACTGTCTGAGGAATCAATGACCTTGGGACGGCGAGTGCGAAGAGAGCAAGCCAAGAGTAGCGGCGGCGCTCCGGAGTGCCAGAGGCGAGCGACGTTCGACGCCTCGCGAGATCAAAGAATAGAGACTAAAGAAGAAAGTTTCCTCGGCGTCGCAGAAGAGGCGAGGGGGTGACCTGGTGCTTTCTCGGATCCCGGACCCGCAGGCAGTAGATTGACAGTAGATTGCGTAATTCAGGTCCGGTATGTCGCTGCCGGCGAGACTGAAGACGGTCGCGCGTTGCGAGGTGTGGGACGTGAACGAGTGTCGTTTGAATTTGCAATTAGCGAGAGCCCAAAGGTATGGCTGTGTGAGAGGGACCTCCGGCAGATCCAGCAGCGACGCTCGCGCTGGCCTCGCGATCCTGGAAACGATTCTCTTTATTTTGGAACGATGATCAATTTACGAGGAAACGTCGGCCAGTCTTTTTTCCTCGATTTACTTAATGTTCCTTCGTTACCTTTTTTTTTTTTTTTTTTTTCATCGACTCTCCACGGAAGAGAATAATCCGAAGAAGCCGGCTGCGAGCCGCGACTCCCGCTTGACTACCGGATCTTTCCGTTTCCCGTTCTCGGCCGGTCAACGACGCAACTTACTTTTATTTACCATGGCCGTGCCGATTTCACTGGAGGGGCCAGGCCGGATACGAGCGATCTTATTAAAACGCATAGCCCCGACACTCATGGCTAGAATTTTAAAATAGCGCTCGCTACCACTACCCAACTAAGTACCTATTCCAGTCCGATGTACCGAGGACTCCGTTAGTTTCCTGCCAGACTAACCGCTAACGAGATCGTGCACGAATCTTCCAATGGCAACGCTCTTCCTGTTGAACGCTGCGCCTCCCACCGAAATCGTCCATCGCGCACTTTACGTCTTTCCTTCGATAAGACAATCTCACGGAGATTGTCTCGCCCAAGAGCCCCCCCCCCAAGACCCCCAAGACTCTCCTCACCTTCGCTCCCAGAATTCTTCCTTGTAAATTCTAAAGGGGTACCACCGAGACCTCTTATATTCTCGTGGCAGCATCGTTCCTGAGCTCGGCAATCGGGACAACAGAAGCAACCAGTAACAGTGGCAATGGCCGTGATACATTCGGTAACAGGAAGACAACGAATATTGCAATGTTAGAGGAGAGAACGAGTTCTCGATTCGATCGAACAAGTAGGAGGATAGTGAGCGGCGGCGGCGGCGGTAGCTTCGTCCTGCGAAAGAAGGAGAATCGTCGGCGTCGAGATCGCATCCAGTTTGGAAGGGGCATTGCACACTGGAATGCGGGCGGGCCTTAGTCGACTGGCAACAGCTCATTCATGCCACCTGACTTACGTCATTCTACCTACTGGCTGCCTACCGGCCGACACGCATACATTCCCGTATCTCCGTTATTACCTTTGGACAGCCAAAATGACAAACTACTAAGCCCATCATTTCGCGAGCCGATAAAAGAATTCAGCTAATGTTTTAGATGAGGTTCGATCAGGTTCTTCATTTATTTTCGTATTCCATCCGCGATCGCACATAGCGTAGAAAACAAAGAATCCGGCATTCCGCTTTCGCAGATAAATTCAAAGTCGATGAAAATTCAAATATAAGTAATTGCAGTATAAGCTCTGCAAGTGCAACGCTATCGTATCGTGACAATTATTTATGTCGGGTGCATTGACATTAGAGCTGCTAATCTAGGTTTCTCACGATTGCGTCACTTTAGCGAACTTTAATGTTTACTGCGATTCCTGCAATTATGTTAAACGAATGTGACGCTTGAACGCGAGCACAGTGAATCATCCCTCGTCTTTTTATTTTCGATTTTCGAATCGTCGAAAATCAAAGTTCTTCAATGATCTGTGAAAATATTTTTCATCCTATCAATCAGCTTCTAGAAAGCAAAAAATATGGTAAAAATTCTATTTGGATACTTGTAGTTCAAATTTAATTACGAAGATATTCTACGATTCTTGTGCCCGTGTGAAAAAGTGATCTTGAAGGTTTCTTCTCTCCGACCACTAAAGAGAGCGCTGGAGAGAATATGCGATTGACAGTTTGCTCGTAAGAAATGGTGTTAACAGGCGTCGTTCAATTTGGATAGTTATCACCCGGGAGGAGCAAGCTTTCCTTCGTAATGTTACCGTGGAGAAGAAGAATTTGCATGTGTCTAAAAAAATTGGAAAATTCATCGAAGCAGTTCTTGAGTATGACGGTCAGGAGAAGGAAGGGAGTCATGCAAGGAACGTTGGGTGAAGTGTCAAATAGGAATAGGGACCCGAGGGAATGCTCGCACGTTCATCTAGTAGGTGGCATACAGTTATCTAAGGACAGGGCAGGACAGTAGCAGGATTAGGACCAGGTAAGGAATAATCGCAGTTAATTTCTTAAATTTGCTGCGAAAAATCATGAATTTTCGTAATACGATGCTTTGATCGGGCGCCCTCTGTGAGATATAAGCGTCACTTCTAACAAGAAACTATATGCGCCTGTCAAAGGATACGGTACAAGCGAGATATTCCTGAGACAATAGTTCAGAGTTATTTTTATTTGCATTTTGAGATGAAACTCTGTTGTATTTGCGAGAAACCAGGCTCTGTTTATAAGTGCCCTACCTGCACACAACCATAGTAAGTTGTATTTACAATTCAGCGAAGTGTACGAAATCGATGCTGCTAGGTTATAATTTGAGTCGTTTACAACGTGTACATGTTTGCTTAGTTGCTCAGCGGTTTGTTGTAAGGAACATAAAACGATAGGATGTCATCCGCCATTGGAAGCTAAACAGAATGAATTGCAAGTAGAAATACCGCAGAGGGTGTATGACTTTCCAACCGAAGATACTGTACCACCAGAAAAACTTGACCAACTTCGTTACAGCGAGCAGCTTAAAGATTGTCTCAAGAATCCACACGTTCGAGAAATCATGACAGCTATTCTGAATGATCCAGATCCTACAAAAGCTATTGCTCGTGCTATGACAGAACCGATATTCATCGAGATGGCTGATGCTTGTCTCAGAGTCGTAGAGCCTCCGGTTGATAACGATGCGTGTTAAGTTAGTAGTAACATTATAGTATACTTATAACTAAAATGAAACTTATAAGCCTGATGCAACCAACAATCAGTATATCAGATTATATATAATTAGTTTATTAAGGAAGAATACAAAGATCGGCTCTATACTGCCTTCTATTTTTGTGAAATTTATAAAATTGAAACATAAAACAAGTAATTGAAAAGTCTCGCGTGCCATAGTCTTGCATCATATATTAAAAAGAGATGAATTGATCAATTAATTAATTTTCTTAAATATAAAAAGTTGTTGTCACGCAATTGATCACACTCATGCTTCAAACAAAAACATATTCTCTCACAATTCAGAACGATGAGAATAATATAGTAGGATATCATTCGGGGTCTGTGCTTGGTCCAATTCCTTTCCCAGGGCATGATATCTTTTTCTCACATGATGTGCCACCATTTTTGGTTGTCTGTCTCTCGTAAATATTCCCTTTTTATTTCCGCCAACCCTCGTATACGCTATAATTGAGAAAGTTTGAATAAATGTCTCTTCTCAAAACGCAGTTATAGAAAAAGAACTAACTTTGTGCTGTCCGAAAATCCGCAAAATTCCATATAAATTCGCCAATGAAGAATCCTTGCAATCTGAGATTATCGAAAGCTTTAAAGTGCTTTGAGAACATCTCAGTTTGATATTCCTCGCTCCAAACGTAACCCGGCAACTAATCGTGAGTTAAAAATATCATAATCATTATTTTGACTAACTGTCATTGAAGATAAACAATGCGTTATATTATTAATATGTAATAAATATGAGCACCTCGTGTAGTCCCGGCATCGTATCAGCTCCGTACTCTGACATAAGAACTGGTTTATCATATTTCCTGTGCCAGGCCTCGGCTTCGGTCTGGACGCGATCCACGATCATGTCAAGTTTGCCGGTATTAGAGTACCAGGAATTGTATCGATTAAAGCTGATAATATCGAGAAATTTGCCGGCCTTGTCCTCCTATTAAAATACAATCGAGTCGTATGGATCTATTGTGAAAAACTCGCAGCCTTTGCAAAGTTACCTGAACTCCTCGTGCCAGCGCTATGGTCACCGGCCTCGTCGGATCAAGAGATTTCGCATGATGTGCTACCTGCTTGAAATATTCTTCTGCGTCGGGCAACTGGCTTCTAGGTTCATTCGCGAGTGACCAGATTATCACTGAAGGTCGATTTTTATCTCTCCTAATGAGCTCTGACAAGGAGTCCTTGTGCTTCCTCAGCAGAGCCGGTGAAAAGTTCTCTGTATCGACGGATGGACACTCGTCGATAATGAGGAAACCCAACCTGGATAAATTGCGGATGTGCTCCGCGTGCGATAAGTTATCAGGTTGTCGAGTTATTAATTTGAAGGGAATGTCGAATTTTTACCACACCTGTCAGCCATGTCAAGAACTTCATCGCTGTAAGGATAATGACTTGTTCTGTACGCATTGGCGCCGATCCAGTCTAATAGTTCGTAATCCCTAGCCATAGTAACCAAATCCAATCCGCGTCCTCTGATGACTGAATCCTCGTGCCTCCCGAAGCCACGCATGTAAACTGGCCTGTCGTTTATTAAAAGGCTGGTGTTTGTCCATACCAAGGTCCTTATTCCTATGGGGAGTCTATAAATATCCTGCTTGCTGTCATTCTCGACAGAAAGTCTCACCTGAGAAAGTCAGCATCGCATTGCCAGATCTATATATTCCACGTTACGACGTGCCATGTGTTTCGATAAATAATTACCTCAAGAGTGTAGAGATAACCAGGATCGGGATCCATGCCTCTCGGCCACCACAATCTGGCCAAGGGAACCTCCAGAGTACCGGATATGGCGTAAACTGGTTCCTTCGTTGCTAAAGTTCCTTCGGCGTCCAGCAGAATCACACGGCAAACTGGGATTTCGTTCTCGCGTAAGCCTGCTGCTTCGATCACGTAGTTCACTATACCCGTGTCGCCAATTAATTCGGTTTTCACGGATATGTCCGCCACATAAACCCTGGGCTTTGTGTGAAGAAGCACCGGTCTGAAAGTCCAAAGCGTCAGAGTTTCAACGGCTTAATTCGTATTTAGCTAAAATACGGCGAATCAAAAGCCTATGTTCCAGACTCCAGATACCTATGGATTCCGGCGTAATTGAAGAAGTCGAAGGTGTAGCTCTGCACGTGCTTAGTGCCATTGTCCGTTGTAACCTCGACGATCTTACCCTGAGGAATACTCGTCTGCAAGAGGGTGTTATCCACGGCCACTGTTATTCTATTCTGCCCTCCGTATTTCAAGTACAACGAGACCTCAGCCTCGAACGGCAAATGGCCGATCTCGTGATTGGTCACAAGTGCCCCGTTTACCCACTATGGATTAACCGCATCAGTTTATAACTTTTAGACTTTTTAGACTTTTAGACTTTATAACTCACACCTGTAAATTGTACTGACCACTTGTGCGAGATAATTGACTGAACCGAATCTCAGGAAGACTCTCTGATCGATCCAGGATGCAGCCACGAAGAAGGTCTTCTCGTACCAGACGGCCCCAACGTGGTCCCTTATCGCCGATGAGGTTGGTATGTCGTTATAAGAGGAAGGGACAGGCATTTGAATAACTTTGCCTGCCTGAAAAAAATTCAATCTTTTCTTTGATGCTAAACCAAGATGATTTCAACTACCGTTATTTTACCTTTGAAAGTTCTTGGGCGTACCAGGCTTCCCGGTGACCCTTCAACGTGTCTTCGGAGGGTGACATCGTGAAATCCCACAATCCGTCCAGGGACTTGATCTACTCGTCCAATAGAAAAATGATGGATTAATTTTGACAAGAGGAAAACCAGATGAGAGTCGGTGGCCTTACTTCGCGTGACTCGCTCTCCCGAGGAAAGAGTAGGCCCGGAAGGGGAGCCGGGGATGGGTCTTCCGGTAAGAAGATGTTCTTATCCATCGGACTTTCTTCAGTACCAATGAACCCGATGTCAGCAGTCAGAACTGTCCCAACCAAACCCAGGACCGCTGCCCAAGTTACTCTCGCGTTATCCTAACGGAAAGTTTAGTAGAACAACAAGTATCAGGACGATTGCAGATAGTCCTACAATTTAAAATCATCGCTCGGGTCGAGTATACAATCGCTCTTGTTACTACACAACTATCTATACTCGTGAAGCTCTAGGAAGCTGATAAGAACGAAATATTACTTCTTTTTTTTTTTTAAAGAGAAACTCGAGGCTCTCTATTTGTATTCTCAATAGGCAGCATTCTATTCCTATTCCTTCAACTTTGTCAAATTTTTTCAGTGGGCAGATACGCTTAGAGATATGTCAATATCGGTCTTAGGTTATTTTAGAGAAGGTTATGTCCGCTCAGACGTTATTGTACGAATATTTTCAAATTTTTAATTCGTCCATTTACCTCTAGCGTGAAATTCTCGGCTTCGAAAATGTACATTTCAACCTTTTTATCAAATTTACCGACATTTTAGTGTGTGCTCGGACGAATTAAAAGAAGAACGATGCTCTCGCGAACGTCCGTTCTGTGATACTGGTGGATACTGGTAGGCTACAGTGGGCTAGAGCTTGGGCGTTCGGGTCGCGTGACATAAAAATGTGCCGGTCGAGCGCAGCAGGCTGCTACATTATCGGTCAGTTATACGCAGATAAACATTACGTGTTCCGAGTTCCTTTGAATTCGACTAAAAGTTACCGGGTGAGAGAGCATACAGAATATCGAGCAGTGAATAATCGTGTTACGCTATTTGGGCCAATATCACGCTTCCTGTCTTCTAGCTTCGGGCCCTCCTGTGTCCTGCAATCAGTGCCTTATTATTCTCTATGCCCTCTGGCCCTCTGGCCCTCTGGCCCTCTGCCCTGTGCTATGTGCTTTACGCACAGCTTGCTTGGAACCTGCAAACGACATCTGGGCTTTTCAACCTCTCTACTCAATCTGATTCTTATCTTGCATAATAATTACTACGTTTCGTTTAAATTACAACTTTAGTAATTTACTTGTATTCTCTTGTAAAATTACTTTCCCTGTATTTCATACTAGCTGTACATACTAATTGTGGACGCTAAGAGAGTGCTTGTAAAGATTTAATACTGAGGTCTCTAGGAAGTTCGTGGAGAATTCCGATAGCCGTAGAAAAACACGGTAACTCTTCGCTCGCGTTATTCGCGCAGTCCAGCTGGGAAGTTTTCGAACTGCTACGGAAAAGCCTGAACGCGAGAGGAATTACGTTCGACAATCGAAATAACGATAACGACTGCGGAAAAAGTTCGGTAAGAGACATTGAAGGGTTGCCGCAATAAATAAAAAAGTTAGTTTCCCAAACCCCGCAATACGGACGAAGCCGTCGCAGCTTCGAAAATCGCTGAAAACACATGGATGAATCTTTATCGGAATTTCCAAATAATTAAATTCGCCTGCCAACTTACCGGAAGCATGATCGCGTTGCGCCTTTTGAAATTCCAATGATCTCCGGCGACTTCGACTTGGCAAAAATCTTTCCTTCTACCGATCGTTCTGCTTTCTTCTTAATTGACTGAGGCACTTTCCATTTTAGCGGCGACGTTTCTCGCTACGAGAAGTTCAAATAAACCTTATTATTGCAACTGGCACGGGATGATGTTCGCTCATCGAGGGAACTTACACCACTAGATGAGAATGAGTTACCTATCCCATCCGCACTGAAGCGTTGTGCCAGTCTGGAGTCTCTTATATAGGGTGTCCATAAGTGAATCCAGTTAGGCCGTTATCGTGCTCGGTAAGGAAAACAGCGTGTACTAGACTCAAGCAGTTTCTTTTGTAAAACCAGTTTTCTCTGAAATATTAGTCACGCTTAAGGGGACCGGGATGCGCGTGATAACTTCCGTACGAAATATCATAATTTTTTTAAGATAGTAATAAAAAACTATACGATCGCCGGGCATACTTATTTTTGCAGGCTGCATGTCGTTACTTACATGAGACTTTTATACGTTGCGACTCGTTAATCATTATGGGAGTTTTGATGCAATTTTTGATTTCGCAATTATTTCTTTGACATTTCAGTAATCGAAGAGATTCCAAGAATTTCGTGGAATATTAAATTTTCGTGATTTGACATTCAAGGATACCTTTGGCACTGTACAGTCCCCTTAAGGAAATTGTTGCAGTAACAAAACAAAAATAAAAGCGATCAACCAATAACGTTCCCAGTAGCATTTCGGCTCCAGCGTTACGAGCCAAAGAATCGTATCCCAGCAATCATACATTTTTGGGTGGATTCGAGGATTCCAGATTGAAAGACTGACGAAGGTAAAGACTTTAGGAGAGCATTAGGTATTATCCCTAAGCGTACCATCGACGGGTCCTTTGACCCTTTTAAAGCAAAAAATACGTTTATAAAAAATTGTCGGTATGTTTAGTGTTAAGCCAAGCAACAGCAAAGACACGGTATGCCAGGAATGTACATTATGGATTTTATATATCGGGGGGGAGAATTAAAAGGGTGAACCGGAGACAGTAAACGAAACGTGATATAACGAAGTTCTTCCAGATTAATCGACGACGGTTTTCTCATGCGGTTTCAGGATAATTTACGCGTGTCAAAATCAGATATCGAGTTTCTTCGAATTGACTTCCTTTACGAGCAAAACGTGCCCAGAATTCTTATCGGCAGAGCCGAAGAGTTATCGCGACCTCTTATTGACGCCTGTGGTTCAGTCGCGAGACCCACGAGATAGCCAGTTATCGCAGTTGCGAAAGCCAATTTCTTCCTTAATGAAGCTTAGACGAAAATTAGACATAAAAATATAATCTTTCGTCTCCCTTGCTCATCTCTTTTCTCGGGATACACCCCAGAAGATTCATGGCCGACGGGATTGCTAATTTGCGAACCGGCTTGGCCGATCGATAGGGGATCGACCCGGACCAATTTGGGAGACCAGTCGGATCCACCTAGAACTAACGGGGGCTCCGTGTGGCCTTTCTCCCTGACTCTCGTTCACACCGACACACCAAACCCACGATGTATCTTTAAATTCTCTGGATCAGGTTAATTCGTTGCCCTATCGCAGCCCGCGCTCCTGCAGTAATATATTCGCTGGGGTAGAAGGTGCTCTTGTTGTTAGTAGCGAACACCCGATGGAAGAAGAGTTCGTTGCACTCGTGGAATCTTATACCGATTTACGATGCAAATCAGATGAACTCGAAGAAACGCAGCTTCTGCACAGTGCAGAATTGCTGATCACCCGATCTGTGATCAGATTTCCTCGTGAGGGTTGCGGGGTTCACTCGGGTGGAGCTATAGGGTTCAGCGAGGCATCTACTTCTTTTGACGCTTCGCTAATTCTGCCAGCTGACGAGCTCGTTCCAAAGTTTGTGCTTTCTACCTTATCGATCAGGAATGATTTTATTGGTTACCAACAGGCCAATCGGAGATCATTTCCCTGTGGCGAAGAAGATTCAAGACACGAGATGTGGGAGGTTAGCTCTTTGGCTACTCGCGTCAAGTATCAGTGGACTACGTTCGCTCTTCCCTGATGTTGCGCGTGATCGGACAATCCTACTTGAGTAAATGCTGCACGACGTGCCCGTAGCGAATACGGCTCCAAGACGGAACAATGGCATCCAGCACGTGGCGCCCATATCGGAGAGAAGCCAAAGTTTTACCAGTCGGTTACACGTAGAAGCGCTTTACCGCCGCCGACTGCTCTTCCTCCGGACGAACCTTTCACAGAATCGGATTCCTAGAGCTTCGGAATTTACGAGCAGCTTGCGAGCAGCTTGCGAGCAGCTTCGTCTGACAATCGGACGACTCGGAGACTCGAGGAAAGCTAAAGCTAAAGTCGATTCGTCGGAAGAACTCGAAGACTACGCTGCTGGTCGATTGGCAAAAAGGCTCTTGACCCTTGGCAGACTTGGATGGAGTTCAGCAGCCTTCCTAGCAATCAGTGGCTTCCGGTGTGTCGCGTCTGCCTCTGAATCATTTTGATACTCGTGTATCAATCCTTTCGTGCTGCGCTTTGTTTCCAATGTCCTGCGTGCCTGCTGCATCGCGTATCGCCGCTTGCCTTTTATGGAAAGACTCTGCACTGCTGGAGTGGTCGGGCTTAACGAGTCATTTAGCAGGATCGTAAAGAATCGCCTTTTTAAAACTTTTCTGGTCCTCGAAGATGGAGAAAAGGCGCCGATTGCTGGTAACGGCGACAGATTCACTCGATGGTTCTCCTGGCATTTCTTCCTTCCGGGTATCCTTCGAGCGCCGAGAAGGACGTTCGGCGAGGCTCGAGAGGCAGGAATCAGGAGGTGCCGAACTTGCCGTGAAAATCGCTCGATTAGATCTTGGAGCGTATTTCCGGTTTGTGTCCAGCGCCCACACTTTTGTAGGCAGGATGAATCCATCGCGGGTTATCTTGCCCTCGAACGGACTTTATCTTGCGGGAAGCTGCTGGTCATTGGCCCACGGGCTCTAGCGAGTGCTGGTTTAATGACCATCGTAATGACTAACTCGGTTGGCCCATAAAGACACCAGAGAGAGAGAGAGAGAGAGAGAGAGAGAGAGAGAGAGAGAGAGAGAGAGAGCCAAGGCAGTAGGAAATCATTGCAACTTCCTCGAGCGCCGTTTTCCAGTCCTTTGGCATTTGGCCTTCGTTTCTCCAGCCTCGGAGTTTCTTTCGCGACTCCTGCACCATTGTGCAGAGTGTTGCGTCAAACGCACGTGCCTTTAATCCAACATATCGAAGCCGGCTGCAGGTTCGATTACGAGAACGTGCAGAGGGTGGATTTGGAACGTAGGAGTCATTACGGACCAGGTGGCCAGACTCTCAGACGCTGACGCATAAGCTGGCCTATCCAAGAACGATATGGCCTGGTTCTCTTTATTCCGGCAGAGAGAGAGAGAAAAAAAAAGAGTCGCATATAAAGAAAAAGTGAAACGAAACGAGGGGAAGCGCCCCGGCGGTGGCGGCCGAGCGGGTGAGCGGGTGAGGCCATTAAATTCATTCTCGTCAACGGACCGTATGAATTTTCCAGGAGTTACTAACCCCGTCTGGCCGATGTGTTGCCGTCCCCCGTCGCTTCCGAATTTCACGAAACGAATTCTGCGCTTACGCAAATGAGAAAACTCGCGACAAATTTACAGGAAAAGTGCGAGAATGCCAATAAGAGGATGAGGGACAAAAAGGAGATTGTAAAGTTCCAGGGGATAGAGGAACAGTGTACGCGGACGACTCGAGTCGTTCGAGCGTTCCCGACTCCCCATGGTCTTGGCTTGGTGCGTGGGTGGGCCCGAAAGAGACGATCCCAGTGAGAGGCGAGAGCGAGAGGACGGCCAGGCTAGAGAGCGAATGCGAGAAGGCAGGACACAGGCGCGGTGTAGGAGTGGCGCGGCGAGCGGGAGCGGCCAGGAGCGGCCGCGAGATGGCAGGAGCGGCAGGAGCGGGCAGGAGAGAGGGATCCCAACGGAAGGAACGACAGTCGCGCGGTACGCGGCGCATCGCACGCATGGGCTGCGCCTGTGTCTCCATCATCGCCGTTTTCTGTGTCTCACGACTATCCTCGCTTTGCCCTTCTATTCCGCATTCGTAGTCTCATTCCCTATTCTTTGAATTTTCATAACTCTTAGTCCCCTCTTGCGGATAGGTCGCGCGCAACGTACGTTCACTGATCAAGTTGACAGGTCGTTCCGGCAGCGATCAGCATCTGCTGTTTTATATCGTCAAGGAACCGGTTAGTCTCCAGTCATTGGTTCCAATAAAGAGGAACACTGGGAGGAACAGAGCCTCGCCTGTCCCATGGAATATACATACCTTGTGATGGTTCAGTGACACGAATCCTCTTCGATTGGCAAATGATTTAGAAAGTGACAGGTGTCGCGGCTCGGATTGACAATTCTTGATTCACGTATGTAAACCTTATTGGCTACTGAGTTTTCAGGGAATTGGAAATTTCGGCTCGAACGAACGAACGAAGCTGAGTGCGAAGGAGAAAATCGAGGAAGGAGGACACGTCCTCCAGGGAATCGTCGGTTTCTCGTGTCTCGTTTCCAATTGCTGGAAGTCCCATCGGTATTCGAAGAAGGACAACAGCTGAGCAAAGTCCTCGAACTTTATTTAATAGTTGCTACCTCGCGATCGGCGAAACTAGCGAGGACAGGAAGAATCCGGCTAGAATTTGTGCATCGAGCATTCGAGTTTAGTCTCCATTGACACGTAGGACTTTTCGTTCCAGGTGTATTAGCATATTGAACGAATTATTTGCATTTGGCACAGATAGCAACAGGACGGAATAGGAATAATGCTGGGAGGAACAAAACGCCCGCCGGTGGTGCACCTGATAACGGATCGACAACGGTGCCTCCTCCCTCCTTTGCTCGGGCCCTTCGGAATCGCGTCAATCGAAATACACGCGTGCGTCCATTAACTCGGCGGCACTCGGCCCGTACTCGCGCAATCCTCGCGCAATCCTCGCGCAATCGGTATGCCACTGTGCCCAGTATCCACGGCCCTGAGTCACGATAACAATGCGATATACATTGTATATCGATAGCGGCTATTGGCGCATTAACCGAAGCAGCCAGAAGGCGAAGAGTCTCGCGATCGGTCGACAACACGAGGCGTCGCCCGACGCTTCGCTGTTTTTCCCTCAATTTTCTTTCTACGCTGCGACTTATCTTCCCATTATTTACTCGAGGAGGCAATCTTCCCTGATTCGTGTCAATGGCTGATATCTCCTTCCCCTTGAGAGAGACCTCTGGGCAAATCGAGTGCTTAACTGCTTTCAGGGATCTCGTTCCCGAGTCGATCCCGGAGGATCAAATCAGACAAGAGGAGACACCGAGCAGCGCTCAGGAATTTTACTAAGATTATCCGATCGAAGAAATTCTTCGAAAAAGAAGATTCCCTCTGGCTGCGCTGAATCGTATCGCGACTCGAAAGCAATTTACGTGAATTTACAAGAATTTACGAGGAGTCGCGATCATTCGAGAACGAATGGGAACGAGATAGCGCCAGCTGCGCCAGCGTGGGAGCCAATTTTTTGGCATTGAGGGAAACCCTCTCTCCCTACTTCCCTCCACCCCCTCCTTCCCTCTTCGTTTCACGTGCGTAAATCCACACTTGCACTCGCTCTCTTTCCATCTTCCTCTTTCAGGGAGAAAGCAATAACACGATATCGTTTTAGGCGAATTCGAATCGGAAAATTAATTTGTCGCGTATCGAAGGAAAATTCAGCCCCACAGCTCGAACCAAAAAGATTCAAGATCCGTGCCGCCAGCAGGCTAGGCGACAGTACGTTACGATCTCTGTACCAGACTGTACTAGACTCTCCTAGGCTGCACGGCGCTAACTCTACTGCTCTTATACCATTCTAGCATTGTCATATCGATACCTTCCACGGAGTCCACGTACTGGCACAAACCATATAGAATCGTATCGGTAAATTTTATGAAATTGAATAGTGCATTATCTCCTTCTCTCTCCCTCTCTCTTTCTTTCTCCGAGCCACCATTGATCCGTGATCTCGCCGAAATGGTAAAAGTCTCATCACCTTGGATCGTCCCGACGTCGACTCGTGACGTAGATCCGCAATGAGGCGACTTCACCACGAAGAAGGAACGTCATCGGATTCCCATTTGAGAAGTAAGTCTTGCGCAACGACAGCCTTAAGATAGCCGTGGAAATGAAAATGTAATATTTAGAGGAAGGAACGAAGGTAGGGAGGGGAGAGTCTCCTGTGCGACCCATTTGTAAAATTATACCTGAAATAACGCAGAGAGAGAGAGGGAGAGAGAGATAGCCCAAGGGATGACTCACGTTAAGAAGAATATTTTGAGAAACAAGAGCAGAAGCCTTTGGGAGATGGAGATCGAGTATGGTCACCCTCGTGGGAATTTTTTAGGGGATGTTGGCTGTCATAATTAAAGCAGTAAACCGGGAGACCCGTAGAAGATGCTTTTGTCTTTCGAGGAGACACGTGGCTTAATAATTTGTGTTCCTTTTTCTCAAGACTTTCATTCTTTCGATTTAACGGCGGTTCACTCGAGCAACTCTTTTCGCGCTCTCTCGTGTCCCAAGCTAAAGCAACCTTTATTCCTTTATTCCCTAATTCCTTTGATGTTCCGGGTTCACGAGAGAACGACTACCGGTCTCTCGGAATCCAAACATTTGTATTTTCCAGCTCTCGACTGCAGCAACCCATCATTCACAGTCGCACAAAAGCTCAATCGCGCATTCGCTCTATTTACGAACTTTGAGCCTCGATTTGAACCCGTTCCTTTCGAACCAATCGAACCAATCGAACGAGTCAAACGCTCCAACCGATTGGCTGCCCACTTTCCAGACTCTAGTAGGATGCTCACTCGCTCGAATATTTTCATCTTTCATCTTTTATCTTGGATCTGTGTATCTTGGATCCCAGAACTTGTGAATCAAAAGCGATCTTGCGATTTAAAGAAAATTTTTAAAAGGCATCAGCCGATATAACCATATAAACTTGACTCACTTGATTGTTAAAATACTAACCCCCTCCCCATCCTTCGTGGATTCGGTGAATAATCAGATTTTCCTATTATTGACTAATCAGTAAATAGATGACACTCTTGGATTTCTCTACGCGTATCCTGCTGTCTATTAAGTTTGAAAAGTCGTAGCTATCCGTTAAGGTTCAGACTTTAGAGGATGCCCTGGTTGCTCTTCCTGTCCATTGGCGCTTAAACGTGTAATTTAGTGAAATATTTTAGTCAGCGAACGCAAATGTTTCTTTTATTTCTATCTGGAAATGACTAATCGAAATATCATTATTAGGTTGACGGATGGATCGGCCCATCCAGGGAAAGTCCGTCCGTGGTGGATCCTTCCGTGCTGGAAATCGTTTCCAGGATCTTCGAGCAGGAAGGCGCCAGCAGACGATTCGTCGAGGAAGACGAGGAAAGGGAACCGAAACCGCAATTCAGTGTCGCTCACGAGCCTTCCGATAATTTCGAAAAGTTCCGAGTGCCTTCCTCCAATGTTTTCCTTTTCCTTTTTCCTTCTCTGGTGCGCATCCTCCGTTGAGTTTGTCCTTGGATCGCAAGTGATATCAGTGTTATTTTGTGATGGTCAGTGGCTACGAGCAGTGAACTCGTGACGGATCTTACTGTGCATAGTAATACTAATAATCTGTTCGTTAATAACGGATCGTGCTTCCTCGCGACACTCACCGGACGTTCCTGTGACTCCGTGGGCCATTACGGGAGGAGCTGTCACATACTTAGTCAGTCTTAAACGAACCGTCCGCGGAACTGGAACAACAGGAGACTCCGACGTGTCTTACGCGGTGGCCAGTCGGTGGTCGCGCTCGGAGGATCCTTAAGACGACCGAGAGGAGAGACGTGACAAAGTTAACGAGCCTCGGTCTCTTTTTATTTCTTTTTTTATTCGCTCTTTCTTTACGCGCTTCGTCGAAGCAAGGACACTTCGAGGAGGATACGAGTGCCTCTTCGCCGATATCCACTGATAATTCCTCTCGGGCGTCGACTCCCGGTGAATCTCGAATAACCGGAAGTGGTGTCCTGGCCTTGTGGATTAAAAGAGGAACGAAGCCATGATCCCTGCCTACAGCATCGTCCTGATGCTCTTCGCTTGGGCGTCAGGAGCTACGCAACCTGCTACCTACGCCGACTCCAGTGCGGTGAGTCAAATCTTTTCTCTTTTTAAATGAATTATTTGTTCATCCTATTCGAAGATAAGGACCCTCGTCCTAAGAATAAGAAGTCGCTCTTATTCTTGGATTTATCCAGCCCCTCGAGCCCCTCCAGTCCCTCTCTCGCGAACCCTCTCTTTCTATTGATTTACGAAGTCTCGGGAGAGGCTGCGAGTTTGTTATCTTTTTATTTTTCCCTCTTTATCCTCTTTACGGACTCGGCGTGCCGGTGCATCGGCGAGACTATTTACGGCAGGCATTATGCATGTGCATGTAGGACTCGCAGGGCTCGCAGGGCCCACTGAATGGATGGATGGGTGGATGGGTGGATGGGTGGATGGGTGGATGGGTGGATGGGGGGTGGATGGGTTGAGTATCCGCTAAGGTAAGCGGGATCCTACAGCTTAATATATACGTGTCTATATAGGCTCGTAAAGCTGCCAAAGCTCCGAACACAGGAATCTGTCCGCGGGACCCTCGGATCTTGTGCTCGAGCGTCTTCCAAGGCTCATCGCGACGCCTGAAGTCTCGAGTGACGTTTCATGGCCGTCTTATTGAATTCTCTCTTCCACGAAGACGCGAGCTCCCCGACCTCCGAGATGCCTCCCCTTTGCCGTTTCGCTCTCTCGCAGATGAGCTTATAAATTAAGATTAATTACCGGCCTATCTCGGCAGGCTATCCGCTGTGCCGCCTGCACTCCTACGAGCGCCGACATCCTCGATCTACATTTTATTTCGCAGTCGCCAATCGCTCGGCAGTCGTGCCAATTTCCTCTCCTTTCTCTTGGCCAAAAGAAAATCTTTGATACGCTTCTCGCTGCTGCGTAAAAGCTTCTCGCAAATAAAATAATAAAATATTGATTTTCCATTTCGACTACCCCGACAGCAGAGTCTGCGTCTCGACTGGCGCTTAGAGTCGCCAGATGGAAAGAGAAGGAGTCTCGAACCGCTCGGGTCCATTCAGCTTCCTTGCTTCCTACGTGCACCGATAACGGCCGATAAGCAATCGCGTGCGCTTAGATTAGCTGAGGGCAGCTCAGGGCACGTTGCGTGCGTCGTGGCTGCGCAGCGAACCCAAACACTCGTGCACGTTCGCCGTGACTCATAGTTAGCGAATTTACGACCCAATGAAAAGCAGCAGCAGCAAGTGCGCGGAGGAGCGACCGATCGGAAGAACAAGAGAGCGAAGGGCCGGTTCGTGCGCGAGATATCGGCTGTTGTCTTTTTAACTGGCGCCACTCGCTTCTGTTCCATCCAGTCCGACTCCGCTCGACAGGCAATTCGTGGGCCTATCGCCGTTTCCTGGAATACCAGTCGCGAGCGTAACGCATAAATTTTCATGGTGTCGAGTTGTCGGCGATCCACGCTTCTCCTCCCCCTTCGGCACTGGCCCCCTCTCCCACCCACCGAACGATCACTTCTCCATTCAGTATTCCTGCCCGTCATCCCATCATCCCACCAGACCTCTACTGCCAAATTCATCCAAGAGCGTCGCGGCGCCTGAGGATTCGCCAGCTAGAAAAAGTCAAAGAAAGAATCTTTGAGTTTTATAGGTCGATTCTTTGATTCCGAAGGAGCGGTTGTCCCGTTATCAGTGTTTTGTCACAATTCCCAATTGGCCGCGACGTTTAGCTTTACTTCGAAACCTTTAAGCAGGGCATTTATATGCAATCGGGGTCGTTAATTGCAGGAAGCGCCGGCGCGCGCACACGCACGCGCACACGCACGCACTCTTGCTTGATGTAGTCACGAGGACGTGACGGACTCACGCACGACTCACGCACGACTCACGCACGACTCACGCACACGATATCGTTAACGCACAACCCTCGGCTATGATAGCCAATCGTAACGGGCGCAGCGCTGCCCGCGACCGACCCGGGGGGCGGAAGAGGGGTGGGCGCTCGAGTGTTCCTCGAAAAAGTAAAAATAAGTTGGCTTTCATGAGGATATTGGCTCGTGTGCATGAGAGCGTCTAGACGGCAATCAAGCGAGCACGCGTGTCGCCTCTTTGGGGATGCAAAATGCCTTACAATCAGCAAACTCTCTTTTGCCCCGACTCGTTCCCCCTGCCTCCCCTCTCTCCCCTGCCATCTCAGATTCCCGCTAGACTTTTTTTTTCTTTTTTACTCGGAGCTCTTCCCTCCAAGTTTATCTACCTATTTATCCCCCACGCAGGCTAAACTAATCGAGCGAGTCATCGCGATACGTTGGCAGCGCGCGCGCGCGCGCGCGCGCCTCCGTATCTCCCTGTGTGGGTTTGGCCGAGTGTGGAGCAACACAGTCTCGAGATCCACACGCACGAAGAAACTAAAGAACGGCCGGGTGTAATTAGTAACACATGTGGCGGACGAACGTCGAGTAGCGACCCGGCCGTTACGTTGGCTGTCGGACTGTCGGTCGCGCCCGACAGATACGCGTGTGCGTGAATCGAACGCACCGAGCCCACCGAGTGCACCGAGTGCACCGATTGCTGCATCGGCTGCATCGGCTGCATCGACTCGACGCGTTCCTGCAGCTCGTTCGAATTCTAAAAACTTGGAGTATCTCTCAGTTTACCTCACGCTTCACCCTTTCGGAATTCCTTTGACGTCACTTCCGATGGCCAAATGGATCCAAGACCCCCACTGCTTCAGCCTTCTTCACCTTTGATCCCTGAAACCCTCCGACCTTTTTTGGACCTTCCCGTAGGTACCTGCGTAACTTGCGCACCGCAGCCGAATAACGCGCGGCCGAGCAGGCGATTGTAATTTAGGCGGCATCGACCGGCCGCCGACTCGCAGCCTCTTCCACCGAAAGTTCTAACTTTCCACCGTGTCTTCGTTTACTCGACTCTTCGTCCCGGGAACTCCGATGGCGCCTCTTCGGTTGGGTCACGAAGTCACAGTTTGGGTCGATTGATTCTTCGAGCGTTCGCGTGCTTTCTCCTTCTGTCTCTTGTCCCCATTAGCTTTCGCGGTAGAATCAATTGATCAGGCAGCCAGACTGATCGTCGGATCTTCGAGTCGCAGACGATGAGATGCGACGGCAATATTATCTGGCGCCGCATCGTTTCACCATACAGTCCACACGACAGTGACGTCAGGCAAGTCCTGGGAGAAGGACGCACGTGTCCCGACAACTCGGGGCCGACGCCACCGACGCCACCGACGCCACCGACGCCACCGACGCCGCTGCTCGATTTACGTACGTGACGATGTCTCGATATCGCGATCGAGAGTTCTCTCTCGTATCTCTTGCTTCTCCCTCCTTTCCGCGATACGAAACGTCGCCGCGTCTTTTCCAAGCGACGATAAGAGGCTGCTCCTTCCTCGTCTGCATTATCTCAAGTGGTTCGTACGTGCGGAGGCTCAGGTGACGTCATCCGATCGTCTCCTCATTCGTCCCAGA
Organism: Trachelus iudaicus; assembly: GCA_030142595.1. Lineage (NCBI taxonomy): Eukaryota > Metazoa > Arthropoda > Insecta > Hymenoptera > Cephidae > Trachelus > Trachelus iudaicus. Next base: position 380,292 of record JARQTH010000528.1, read on the forward strand.
GTCCACCGTTAACTCGCTGGGCCGGCCGGTGGTCCTTTTGGCTCGCGTATTTCCCAATCACGGGACATCCTTTAAATTTCAAATGGTCCCCTAACCTCTTTCTCCCCGCCCCTCCCCCCCCCCCCGGGCTGCTGAGTTTTTGGGCATGGCTGCCGATGACGTCACTCCTCTCGGGGTGCCCTTGACGACGTCACGCACACTCTATCTCCTATCTCCTGTACACGTACGTGCCGATGCTGACGGACTCACACGGTACATAGATGCACTCACGGTCCTGTGACTCCGAGCAGCTGCTGCAGGAGAAGGAGGATTGCCCATATCCCGGGCAGTTTGCCGATCGGAATTATTCGCGCCATTTTCGCCATTTAGGCGATTCGCAAGAAGCACAAATTTACATTTGCTGCGGCAGGCAGCAGCCCGAGACTGCTCTCCGCCGATTGGCTATCGAGGCTCTGCCCGATTGCCTGGGAGACATCGGTCGGCGCTCGGCTGAGAATGAGTTTACGCGCGAGCAGCTTCGAGAGGAACGTGTATCGAATGGAGGCTTCGAACTTGAGATAATGGAACGTTCGAGTGACGTTTCACTCGCATTTCGAGCATGTAGCAGGAATTGGTCAGAGCGCGAATACGAGTGTTTGCTCTACCGAGAGGAAAAACGGATGAAGGTGGACGGGGGCGCGTTGCTGTACTTTCTATACCGACAATGTAGGATGCACGTGTGTGCACCATTTCAGGTTACTTCGAGCCTTATCTCTATTGGAATTGTTTTCTCGTTTTCCCGTTTTTCCGTTTTTCCGTTTTTCCGTTTTACATATTCTTCGGTTCTCGTTCCTTGTAGCTCGCTGCGCGAATGCTCGTGAGATTTTCGTGAAAAGGATCCGAAAGAACTGCCGCGTTCCTTCCTCCTCTTTCTCATTATCGCCCATTCTCTGTCTTTCTCTCTCTCTCTCTCTCTCTTCCCTTTCGTCGCTACCTCGTTCCACGTTCGCCCGTGCCAGACGTTGACGTAATTTCTTACTAACCGGAAATCCCACCATTGCCGAGACGCAAGCGATCGTTGAATTACTGAAAACTACCCTCGGTGTGCGCACCCCTTAATTTCCCGGTGGGTGCGAAGATGCCTGAGATTCCAGATGATCCTACGGATAAGGCGTTATCGTCTCCTGTAATATGGCCTTGAAGTCCAGCCCAACCTTACCTCGTGGTATAATTACATATCGTAGAACGTGCACCACGGTCGAGTGAACGCGAGGGTCTCGATTATTGGGGATTTTATTCCATTTGAAAAAAATCGGGGTTTCTCGATGAGGCGGAGGATAAACATTTGGTATCGATCACGCGAAAGTTCGTAATTTGGCCACTGAGTCGGAAGCTGCGATCGAAAATGGCTCCCAATATATCAGATATTCTCGGAAAATGGGTTTCCCTTTCCCTTGGCTCTGTGACCCATAAATTTGGCCCTAACCGCTTTTCGGAATTCGCCAGCCTGTCTGGCGCGCTCGCGAAAATTCTCCTTCGAGAGGAGAGACGCAGGCGGACGAAACACAAGGCGAATTAAAACCACAGACATTCCTCTTGATGTCTTGCGGAAATGACGTCAGTCGATCCTTTCAGCCGGGTAGCAGCTGTTGACAATTTGACATTGTAGCAGCAAGACCGGCGACGCCTGTTTCTTCTTTGCTTTCCTCTCTTCCACTCTCGGCGATTCTCCTTCTCCATCCATATTCGGCCGATCTTCATGAAAATTCTAATACGCACCTGGCGCCACGTGCTGCTTCGCGAGGCCTCGTGCTGAATCTTCGATTCTGGAAGAGCAGCGAGAGCGAATCTTGGATTTTCTCACGGATAAAAAAGCATAACTCGATTAGCCGAGGAGAACACGACTCTGCGCTGGAACGCCAATGGAATTCGCTGTAATCGCTGTAATCGCTGTAATCGCTGTAATCGGAATGACTTCCATATTTTCTGAGGCTGCGATGATTTCTCAGCTGATAATAATAACGCTTGGGCAATAATGGCGCTCGGGTGGCTGAAGGCAACTCCATTCGCGGAATGCGGGTCAGGTGAGAGTGGATTTACGAGGCTGGACGCAGGACGCAGGAGAAACGCGTCTTCGAGGAACGATTCGTGATATGCATTCTCTTGTTCTTCCCTCCCTCCCGCCCCTCCCCTCCACCCCTCCTCCCCTCCTCAACCCCCACTCGAACGCCAGTCTCATGTAATTCCATGTCCCTTCGCCCAGAATGGATTCTCCTTTTTCCTCAAGATTCTCTTCATTTTTCTGAGGCGTCACTCGCGTAGGATTAACGTAGCCAGACGTTGACAATGGGACATTCCGAGATAAGAGATAAGCCCCAAAGTAATTTGGAAATGTTTTTCCCGACCGAGAATGGACATCCAAGAAAGTCGTAAAGCGAGGCGAGTGACGAGTCAATTTCGTAGAATATTCTTTTTTTCCTCTCTCTTTCTCGAATCCTGCTACTTTATCGCAAAGTCATTTGCGGTTTAATAGCAATCAACCGGACGATCTTTATTTACGATGAATCAGTCCTGCCAGCCTGCGTATCTGTGTCTCCATTTAACACGCGCAGTGTCAACGAATTCATTCCTGCGAGCATTATTCATTTTTCGTAAGTAAAAGATCTTGGAAATGCCAATATCTTTAATTGTTGACAATTCATTCGGAATCTGTGAGCGATAAGAGTGAAAAATGACGCAGTGAAAAGTAGCTCTGGACCGCTCTCACGCGTTCCAAAGTCCCCCGCTCGACGCCTCGGTAGGATCTCGCGACAAAGCATCTCTTGATGCCTGGAATAAGCGCGATATTTTTAGAGATGTAAATAAAAATCATGCGCGACGAACAATAAAGGCGCTTGTGCAGAGCGCGACGAGAGGCTGGGACTCTCTTTGAATCGAGTTGAAGCCATAGGCGACTCTAAGGACCTTGCGCTCTCCCTCTCTCTATCAGTACAACTTGCTTCAAGTTCTCTCGGCACTCTCTGATTCTTAAGGAGAAGGACCACGTCACGAGACTCAAAATTGAAGTTTCGGTGATCGAAGAGATTCTTCCGGACTGTACGGGGGACTTGCAGGTCAAAGCGACGACTCACGACACTTGACCCCACAATGCAAACGGCTGAGACAGCGACCATCACCACCACCACCACAACCAACATTGCTACTTGGCAACTTTTCTCATTTCTTGTCTCCCTAGCACTCTCCCGTTCTTGTCCTCTCTCTCTCTCTCTCTCTCTCTCTCTCTCCCTATGGAAGAGAGGATGACAAACTCACGGCGATTCGTCACTGACATCCACGTTAACCGGACTTAACCAAGTCCGCCGCGTGCTCCATCGGTTGCTCCCAGCCTCTCGAGCCTGTCCATTCGTATCTCAACTAATAACGCTAACTGGCTACACGTCCATCCGCATGAATAATTCTTGAGGCAGCAATTGTCGGGGAGCATTCGAAGGAGCTACGAGCAGTCTAGGAATCGAATGGCCGGCAAAGGAGCAGCGACGGAAACCAGCGGTAGGAAGTCCTTGGCGTAGGATCGCGTTGCTGCGCGACTTTAGTCAGGTTGCTGCTTAAGATTTCGTTTGATGACCCGCTGCACGTCGGAATAAGGTTCGGTTATATATAGGCCAGTTTATATTTAGAACATCGCGGGGTTGGCGACGCTCGGCGTCGTGGACGGAACAACGACGACGACGACGACGAACATCGTGACTCCCGCTCGGCGTTTCACTCCCGGAAAATGATAAATTTATTTTCCAACCTGAAACTCTCCACGCTTCTTTCCTGTATTTTGGCCGTTGTTCCTGGCAATCTGAAAATCCATTCTTCCACTGCGTCCAACTCTACCCACGTGCGCAGCATCCGCCAAGAATGCGGCAGGACACGTCCCGACGAGGAGGCTGTGTGCATATTTACCCCATACCCCAAATAAGCATACCCAAACTTCAGGAACTGTCACCAAGTCATTCCGACGCCGACGCCGACGCCGACGACTAGAATCGATTCCAAAGCAAATGCTTCCTCAAGCTTGATGAACGAGAAGATTCCGGGCAGAAGGATTCTTTCGTCGAGTTAGTGAACAATTGTGCCTGTCGAACGATAGCCGAACACCTGCGTGTGCCGCCCTTGATAAACGAAGAGGCACGTAAATTGATAACGCGCAACCGAGGACAACCGAGAGTCACGGAAAAGGCATTTCGGGTCGGTCGAAGCCCGAAATCAGGATCTCTCAGGTTCGCACGTAGCTCGAACGAGCGTCGAGTGTCCAACGAACGAAACGAAAATCCACATAGATACGCGATTGGCTGCAGCGGTCGGCGACCGAGTTCCTTTACGACTGGGAGCTTTCGCGTTTATTATGTTTTCATGTTTTTATGTTTCTCCGTGGATTCGCGTAGGCTGAAACATAAAAAGAAGATACTGGAGTCTCCTACTTAACGAATAAATAAATATTTGTCTTTTCGTCAGCGCGTCGCGCGACGTTCGCGGCCAGAATTCCTTCGCTTTGGAGTTCAATTTTCTCGAATTTCCTTATCAGCAGTTTTCAGCCTATCGGCTAACTCAATCTTTTTTTGCCTTTCCTTTTTCTTATCCATTGTGCCGCGTTATCGTCTCCCTACGATTTACCGTGACGAGGCCATTTCCGAGCGCCCGGGTGATCGTAGCTCACTGTTCGATCGTCCGATCGCTCCATCGCTGGATCTTTCGATCGCTGGATCATTTAATCGTCAGCCAACTGGAGCCTTTCGCGTGCGAATAGGACGCCTCCTCCTTCGAGTTGTCGATTAATCAGCAGCCCTGTAAACGCTTCCTCAAGAGTAAACTGTATTCTTCGGTGACTGCTGGGCTTCTTCAAGGAAGCGAAACTGTTGCGTTCGATGGGACGAATGGAGGCAGGGAAATACGAAATGAAAAGGACGCTTGAGTAAAGTGGACTCCCCGCCGTCCCTGGTCAACCGACGGCCACTACACTCGACGCATTGTAATTGACGCCGAGTAAAAATGGCCGAACTTCCGCTCGACCCGCATGGCAGTCGCTGACACACGCTGCGCTACGGCGCAGTGGCGCCGCGACGCCACGATGCGTCGGATAATATTTCACGGTGCCTCGTGCGGCCTAGTGCTCGAGGCGCGACCCCCCACCCGCCGCTCCCGTCGCTCCCGTCGCTTTGATCGGCCTGATGCGATAATAACGCCTTTACGGAAAGACGCGCGTTCTCTCTCTCTCTCTCTCTCTCTCTCTCTCTCTCTCTCTCTCTCTCTCTCTCTCTTCTTGCGTCACCTCGTTTCTCTCTAACGTTGTGTCTCCCCCGGGACCTCTCGTCTCCCTTACCGGGCTCGCAGTTTCACGTGCGAATGTGCATTTCCCACCATGGGAGGACAGATAGTTGCACCGATGACTTCTTTCGTTATTAAACCCACAGGCTACTACGAGTTTTTACTTCATTTCCATATTTCCGCTTTCCCATTGGTCAACTCGGACAGATTGCTGTTTCAAACTGCGAATGTGTTCTTGATGAAAATCCGTGCAAAAACAAATCGTCGCGTTCCTGCAAATCCCGGCAGTGCAGCTCGAGCGAGGGCAGGGGGCGCATTAATAGTGAAAAATGAGGAAACGAGGAGCGATCAGGGGAAAAGGGGGAAAATTGTGGAAAATGGTGGAAAATGGTTGGACGTTGGCCAATTTTTGTAGCAGTCGGACCAGAATTTGCCAAATTGTTCGGACATTTTTTTTCGTCCCGCATGAATTACCAGAAGACCAGACGGACCAGTCCTCCGCCGTTTCATCTCCCTTGATCCCTTTCGCTTCGCCTTCGGAGTTTCCTTCGCCCGAAGGATTCGAGCTCGGATTTACAAGAGTTACGGCGAGATTGTTTCGGGGATGTCTCCAGTCAGCGGTTTTATTCGTTACGGATTGGTCACGAGATTTCCCATGGTCCAGTTTCCAATATCCCAGGGATGCTGCCTCTCTCTCTCTCTCTCTCTCTTTCGAAAGTCTTCTTAACCCTCCTGGACCTTCCACTTGGCTCGAGCAGCTACCGAACCGAAGCACAAAGTAGCAGCAGTGGTATAGCAGTAAAAGTAGTAACAGTACAGTACGGTAGCGGGATTTCGATATCCACGACGACAATAGCAGCCAAACGGAGCTGTTGGTCCATTTTCCTGCAGCCTCCAGTGCTATCTTGGACCAGTTTCGAAGAAACATCCCTTATTTATAGTACGCGGCACGTCTCGTTCCGGAGAATCGGTGGTAAGGCGACTCGTGGGTGCTACGAGGATCGTGAAAAAGAGAGAAAAGAGGAAAAGACAAAAATGGTAATGGCAAATTCCAAAAGGAATCGAGATCCCTCTCGCAGGAGGATTCTACGGATTCCCCGAGGAGATGCGACGGTGAAAACGAGGGAAACGGAGAAGGAATCTGTAAGGAGGCGGAGGAGGGAGGATCTTTTAATATTACATGAATATCGCGGAAATCGTTGCGAGAAGCGGCGGAGCTTCACGCTCTCCTTTTTTTTCTTTTTTTTTTTTGGCATTTCGATTCGTTTCTGAAATCTTACGCGCCTCTTCCGTTGTCAATGATGCGAGTCAGAAGTCAGAAAGGTAGAAGCGATAGCTTAGGCAGTCGGAAGGGAGGATAGAGGGTGGACCAGAGGAGCAGGGCGGAGGAGGAGGATACGTAGGCTAGTGCCAGCATCCCTCTTGCCTCTGTACCTTATTCCTTATTCCTTAACTTCCTTCTTTGACTTCCTTCGATATCCTATCGCGTCTCTACAAACGTTCCACCCTTCGGCTCCGGCCTATATAAATAAGAAACGCAGCATCCCCAATTCGACGAGGAACGGAAGAAACGAGACGCACCGTAAAATCATAAAATTCCTTCCTTCTCTTCTCTCAGTGCGTTTTCTTTTGTTCCTCCACTTTCTCCCTCCTTTCCCCTGTCCTGTGCTCTCCCGAGGCTCCCAATTGTCACGTGACGCGCCATCCAGCATCGGTCCATCTCGAGACGTTTTTTCCTTGGAGCTCGTACGTGTCGTCGACAATAAGCGGCGTCGCGACGCCAGCAGCAGGAAACGGTTACAGGGGAGGCTGCGAGCGTGTCGCACGTCTCATCGAGTCTATCGGCCGGAGCCATGATTAATCTTTGTTTCTAACTCTCCGTGCCAATGACTCTCTATCTCTTTCTCTCTCTCTCTCTCACACACACGCACATTATCTCACTCGATAGGACACGTACGCAGTATGGAGATGAAACTTCGGGAGACACGTATCTCCGCATCGCTGTGTCACACAGCGTCTTCTGTTTGGTAAACGTCAGTGCTCTTCCTATCCGCTCTCCTCGAGAAGTCTCGAGTCTCTCGAACCGAGTCCGTCCTCAAAATCCTTGACACCGTCCCGACGCCGCCGACAGCTTCTCTCGATTTATTCGATTTATTTGAATTATTGGATTTTTACAAATTTCTTTGCCGTTGCCTCGGCACCACTGCTTGGTTCGCAAGAATTTCTGGAAACGGTTAGAGGAGCGACTTTGGTATCCAAAAGATAAAATGAAGTCGAGCGAATATCGCTGACATGGAAACTTCGTGGGGATCGGTTGGGCGAGAAGAGGACGGAGGCGGCGTCGGTGTTTTCTCTGGGAAAATCGAATTATCGAATTACGGGATGTGCTCGGTAGGCAGGTTTTCCGAGAGCCTCTCGAGCCAACTTGGCAGATTCCTGCTGAGACCGAAGTTGTCGCAAAATTAAATGATAACGAGTAATTGATTACACCGGAGCGATTAGATCGGCATTACAGGGGGGGGAGGGCCCCCCCCCTTTCCCCTCCTCAAGGGAGAGCAGCACACTGACTGCGGTGTCAGTCCGGCAGGAGATCGATCTCAGCCTTACCTTGCGCACACGCAAAAATACTCGACTCACCTTTCCCTCGGTTTATCTAATTTCCTGACACGCAACCCCGTAGTCGTTTAGTCTTCCTCGCGACTCGCCCTTATAACTTTTGGCCTGCGACCTACAGCGCCCAGGCAGGACTGGGCGGCCGACGGGGTCTGCGTAGATTTTCACGCGATTCTCATAAGAGATCGGCGGGCCTCCTCGATGATTAACTACGAATTGTGTACTGGGTCTTTATTTACGCCCTGTCGACGGATGAGGGTGCGGCCGGCGCACCCTTCCTTCGCTTTCCCTCGAGAGTTCATCAGGCTGTCCAGCTAAGCAGTCCTCCAGCTATAGTTTTTGTCATCCAGGCGAGAGGAGCAATCGCTGGCTGGCATTCTCATTGCGCGACTCGTCGCAATTTCATCAGTGTAGATTTTACATTATGAGTAATGGCTCGAGCAGCCCATCCTGCGCAAGGCTATCCGTATTGGGATTTTCGCGAAATATGGTTTCGCATGGCAGATCCGAAGTTGAAGAAGGTCCGGAAAGAAAACGGAATTGGACCGAAATGAAAAATAGTTTATGGCGATGCGGTAAATTCCCTGGGACTGTTTTGGCCAATGGAAATCCCTATCTCAATACTTTTCACACGAGTGTCCGAAGGTGGAGCGAATGGCGAATGGGTACTCGGACGCTGGACCCGGTCTCTGGTCTCTCTGCGTGCTTATCGGTTCGTTGGAAAAAATCCAGCAGTATTACCACTCCCTGGGGAGGAGGGGGCGAGGGAGGAAGAGGCTGCAGGATTTTCAGGCACGACAGGGTATCACCGGATATGGGGAAGCTAGGAAGGAATAAGGAAGAAGGGGAAGGGGAGGAGAGGAGGGGGTAGCTGTAGCTGTAGCTAGTAGCTGGTTCCATTGGCTCGGAGCGTGCTCCTCTTATCTATTCGATCGATTTCAGCCAGTATCCTGGAAAATGATATACCTTTCACGAGAAGCGGCGACCCCTTTGTTGAAAAATCCTCTTGCCGGATTGACGAGTGTCTTTACGCCAGCCAAGGAATCCCCCATCTTGGCTCCCTTCTTCTTACTTTTTTTTCGTATTTCTCGCTCGAGCACTCTGCTGCGTCACTTTCTTATTCTTCCGGCGGAAGAGTATCGAGATCAAAATGAAATTAACGGGGCAAACGAGCAACGCAGAAACGGGTATTGCTTCGATCGGTAATTGATCTCCGGAATCTGAGAGGAACGGAGCTCCGAGTAAGCCGAATCTAATGGAAAACGCAGCATCCGCGTCAGCCGACGACGTAAGCCAACTTCGAGTCCGGAATTCGGATCGGGTAGGGGGCGCGCGCGTCCTTCACTCGCAGGAATTAATTCCGGGCAAAGCGGCGATGTGTTCCCAATTAAAGCACTACTCGTTTCCAAAACGTGAAATCCCTTCGGTTTAAGCTCGCGGTTCATCCTGGGTGTATTTCAGTAAACTTCGTCCGGAGGCACCTACCTGGTCCAGGTCGTTCGTGATCTGCATCTCGTTGTTCTCTAGCATCCGCAGTCGCGCAACTTCCCGCGGAAGAGTCTGAACTTTGGAGTTCTCGTGCGAACGGAAGTGGAAAGTGAAAAGGCGCTGGAGACGGAAACGGCCTCCGTGCACTCCGGTACCACCGTTAAATCAAAGGACCGTCGGCTGCTGGAGGCTTTCGGTGAGCTCGCAGCACGACAGGGACGGAGATGAAGATGAGCACGAGGGTCCATATTCGCTAGTTAATTACACTTTACGTGGCGCAAACCAGTAGTGGTAGCAGTTAAATTCGTTTGGCGTGACGCGCCTACGTGGCAGCAGCACTTTGTTCGGCACCCCTGCTAGTATAGTCCGGGGTGCAATATGCTGCCAGACTCCTGGATGTTCTGCTGATGCTGGAGATACTCGAGTGGGCACTCTCGACGAGTGACAGCGCTGCGCATACAATACGTCCAATGTCTTCTCGTTAGTCTCATTGTTGCTCTCCAATTAGGCCAACTTTCCATCTGACAAAAGACTCACGAATTGGACCGTCCGCGAGAGCTCCCTCGCTGCAGAATATCTTCTCTTTATCTTTCGTTGTCGTTTCTGGATGGAATAGCACTTAATTCCCTTCGAGCCACTTTGACCCCTCCCCCCGAATGAGAATCGAGCTTAGGAGAAAATGAAAGAAAACGAACAATGTATAATATAATAATATAGAGGAGGAAGCAGCTGTTGCGTCGAACCTGGAGAGAATCAACAGAGAGCAGTAGCGTGGCGCTTTCACAGTCGACGGGGCCACTTCCGCCGCCGGAAGTGGCGCAATTTCGTTTCCCGAATATTAATAATGCTTTTTTTTTTTTCAATTGTCTTCCATGGGTTTCCTGGAAAGCCTACGTCTGTCTCCCCCCTCCCTCTCCCCCCCCCCTCTCTCTCTCTCTCTCTATATATATATATATCTCTCTATCCTTGCGTCCCTTTCTCTGCGGTCTCCCACAAGTGCTGCGTTTTGCGTCAGTACTGACCTGACTCACTCGATTATCTCTCGCTTCTTCTGCTTCTCGTGCTCTCGCAAATTTCTTATTTTTGTTCGGCAAAAATTCTCTCTTCAACGGTCCACACTGATTTCGCGAGAAATATCGCCGGCTGAATTTTCAGGACGCGACCGATCACTCTCGCTGTCTGGTCATTTATTTTCGACGAGGAAATATCTTGCGAGCAAACGGAATAACATTTTGGTACTCGCGATGAAAAAGAAACAGATGTTTCGAACGGAAAGCGAGAAAGTTCGCAGAGCGATTAGGACGTTTGTTGCTTTAGGATGCCACGAGGTCGCGTACGCACGTATCTACGCAGAATACTTGGTCCAGTCTTCACGAAGCAACTTCCGTGACGACGTTTTCCTGGAAAGCAGGCCCGCGCGATTAAATTTGAGCGAGCGCCGATTGCGCAAGAGGAAGCGTGACGCGTCATTCGCGGTGGACACCGATTCGGCCGGACCAGCGTTTGACAATGAAAACCCAAAGGCGTCGGATAAAAAGGCAAAAAAAAAGAAATAGGGCGACGTCGGGGTGCGCCGACCCGCAGCAATCGGCATCCGATGGAACCAGGGCAGCCAGAGGTTGATATCTGGGCTGCTGCAGGGTAGCGACACGAGACAAAGAAAGTTATTAAATTGAGGGGGGGAATCCCCGAGGACGATCCGAGCACAAAAGAAACGAAGGAGAATCCGCTCGAGTTCAATCGAATCGTCTCCCAGGCGACGGGAGGTGCGGAAGTCAACTGCGCCAGCGACAACGGACAAGTAAAAGTGTCACCAACGAGAGCAGCCGGCTGAGTTCAAAGGGAGGAACTTTGAAAAGATACGAGAAGCCCACGAGTCGCGCGATCTCCTTATCTTAAAACTGAAGTTGATACGAAGACGCGTTCCTCAGGAATCTACGACTTTACTTAGATTTGGACGGTGCTGCGGTTGGCCTCCCTCGTGGCTCTGAACTTTATCAACTCTAGTTAAATTTTGAGTCGAGCTCTACTTAACCGCAAGCGTGTCGCGTTTAGAGCTGCGACAGCTCCGGAGAGCTCGGAATGGGCTGCTTTGTGGAAAAGTGACAGGTGACAGGAGAAACCTGTACAAAGAACAGTGCGCGCTCGGATAAAGAAAATTTCCTCCAGCACCTGCTGTGCCGCTCTCCTTGATCCGATGGGATTCCCTGAAATCTTAACCAGCCTGTGCAGAATCACCGTCGAAACAATCCTGATCGATCGATTGAGAAACTTTTTAAAGGGAGTCGCGTCCTTTTAAAGTACTTGGACATCGAGGCTCTCGGTCGCGCGGCGCTTCTCTTCTCGAGCGACGCGCAATCCTGGATGAGCGCACGTTAAGCACCGTCTTGTTTTCTCAGCCAGTAAAAGAAGCTGGAAGGGTGGAAGGCTCAAAGAGAGACCGAAATACTTCCCAGCGATGCTTCCTACTTCCGTCCTCGATTCCGCTCGAGTGTCCTACGTGTGGACCAGCCCTAAAGAGAGAAATTTTACAGCAGTCGCTCGGAGGGCGGAACTTGGAAATTACGAAAGTCCTCGCAGAAAGTTATTCGACACTTTCTTGTCTTCTCGCTTGCTTCGACGTGGCATCCGTTTCACCCGTATCTCTGGACCATTTCCAGATGACATCAGCGACAAAGCTTCTTGTCTTTTGTTCCTAAAGATTAAAGAACGGATAGGAGTCGCAGCACGGGGAACCGAGGATTCCCTCGTGTCGCTCGGGCGCGCTCTGGCTTCTTGTACTTTGCACTCGAGGAATCTCCGCTTCTCTCTTTCCCTCTGTCCGCCGCTGCTCCACATCGCCGATGGACCCGACTCATAGTCGCTTGCAAAATCATATTTTCACGGGAGGCTGTGTGTGTTCGTGTGTGTTCGTGTGTGTTCCTGTGTGTTTGCTCCGGCGAGCTGTACGGGTCGAGGAATGCTCTGGAGAAAAAGAAAAGAACGGCGTTGACCGTGTTTGGCACCTGGACGCAGGAGGAACAGGATTAACAGGAGGAGCTGGAGGAGCGGGAGGAGCGGGAGGAGCGGGAGGAGCAGAGCACGTGGTCCAGGTTGCAAGCCAGGATTTCTTGGATCTGCCGCAACGGCTGGCAATTGCCAACCAGCGCCGTCACTCTTTGCAAGACCGTATACGTACGGATCCGTGTATAGGCACATCGGCGGCCATGAAAGACCGACTACGTATACGGGGTGTCTCGAAAAGTGTGACTGTTCCGTTCCGGGAGGGGGGGGGGGGATGTGTGGATCTCCTGCCGGAAGCAAGGCCAATTGCTCGATAGGAATTCTGTTAAAAACCGACCTAGTTCCTGCTGTCCTTATCATCTCGTTCGTCCTGTGTCCCTTTGGTTATCGTGGAAGAACTAATCGTCGCAGCCGATAAGCACCGCGGCGAGTCTCGAGCTCTCCGCGATAAAGTCCCTGGGCTCTTGCGAAACGACCCCGATCGCTGCAAGTCACTACAGTTGCTGCAGCTGCTGCTGTCACTCGGCTACATAGTTCACGTTCGGCACGTTCGCCAACTTCGGAGAAACGGCCTAGAGGCCGCGAGAAAATGAATTTTTGTTCTCTCTACCAATACGTTACCGACACTGAGACTCTTGCAGCGCGACAGCACCGATACAAAGTCAGTTCCCATAGAGCGGAACAAAGGCAAGGCGCGATTCCGCGGCAGTTTAAGCTGCGTATCGACTGCGCACCGTACATGGCAGCTACTCCGCTACATTGCTGGCTTCAGCTTTGCCAAGGCGGCCTCGGATTTCATTTCCGATACTTTGTCTCTTCTCCTTCTGCTCTCTTCGCGCGTCTTCACTCGCGCTCCCGATGTTCCGCTTCCCCGAGACTTCGGTTCGATTCCATTGGACATCGTCAGGCCAGAGAAGACGAAGCATGCTCACTGGTTATCGCACGTTGAACCGAAAGCGCGAATGTCTTTTTCGAAATTTGGAGAACGGACACGTAGTTAGGGAGAGGAGATTATTTTGAATATTAAAAAACGCAGCGAGGAAATTTCGAAGTTGAGAAGGGGGGTGGGGGCGCCACTCAAGGCCGAAGGGCGAGCCTAGCCTGGTCGGGACCTTCCCAGCCCCAGCGTGTCTGAGGATAAAGGAAAGAAGAAAGAGATATGAGATACGAAGTAGATGTAAAGGTGGTCGAACTGGAGGCTCAGCAGCCCTTGATTTACATATGAAAGGGACTCCCACTGGCCCGTCTCGATGCATATCAGCTCCCGAAGGTTTGGCGATGCTGCAGTCTGAGAGCAGCCTGGGATCTTCAAAGCAATTTCGATGTAGGTAGAAATATTTCATCGCTTCCTGGGCTTCCTACTGGCGGGGCAGTTGCGTTTCACTGCAGGGACTACGCGGATCGCAGATTAGTTTTCCCAAGTGATTTTTTTTACTCTCGTAGTATCTCGTCCAATGAACGTGTTTGCAATTATCGGATGAAAGGTAGAAACTAGAAAAGCCCAACGTCCCTGCAGGAGGCTGCGTAAGCGTGTGCGTCAGTAATTGAACCGAAGCAATTCCTGTATCTTTGCAAAGGGCAACCGACGCTGCTCTAGTTTGCCATTTTCCACTTTTTTTTTTCACCTGACACTTTCGCGCTCTCAGGCGTTATTTTTGGCAACAAAAGGGCAAGTCTAGTTTTTTTTTTCACTCGCCCTGTTGGCTCTGCAAATAAAGTTTTGAGGAAAGTCGAGAAGGAACAAACAGATAGTGAATTTGGGATTTCAGCGGAAGTGCAGGGCCGATGCGTGGGGGGATAGAAAGGACTCTGGTGTTCGGGCGAACTGTCGTTCATGGAAACGCACCCAATGCTGCAGCGCGCAACACGCGCACCACATGCCTATCAGTTGCGCGTTGTGATAAGGTCGCATGAAAGGAGAGTTAATGGATCCGTGTCGGTGGCCCGATAACGATGCAATTTACGCAACGAGTATCGAGCATAGATGCTCGGGTCTTTGCTTGTCCCGCGCGTATCGTGTGGACGACCCTTAATGCCATCAATGTCCGTCACACTTCGACGTGAGATCGGCAGTGCTTTTATTTCCTTTGAATTTCTTCTCTTCGCTCTATATCTATACGTATATATATCATCATCTTCATTTTTCTTCTTGTTGGGAGGAGCTTCGCGGTGTCCCTGGACGAGGCGGAAATTTAAGAGAGAAAGTTCCAAGAGGCGAAGTGGGGAAAGGGGGGAAAGGGGGGAAAGGGGGCCAAGAATGGATACGAGGTGGGGCCACTGAATCTCCAGAGACGACGAAATGCTCGCCTAGCGTAATAATCCCACTTTAGTACGAGAACCTAATGGAACCGGAGAGGAAAGACATTTCTCATAATCCTTAACGGGCTGCGCAAATTTGCCCTTTTCTTTTCCCCGATCTCGGCGCGGCTCGTAATCGTCTTTCCTCTTTTCTCTTACGTTTCTTTCCTGCACTCGGCGTTAGCACTTCTTTCGGATCTCTTTCGCAATAATTCAGAATTTCCCAAAATAAATCAAAGAGTCCGACGAGTGAGACAAAGTCGGACGGTGGGACAGGGAGGGAAGATTTAATTATTGAATCTCCGAGCGATTTGTTCTACAGTCGTCGTCCCCCAACAAGCCATTCGCAATTTCTGATCTTGAATATTTTCGAAGACTCGATGTTTCGATTCTTGCTTGGATCAATAGCTGTTGGCGAGGGGGGCAAGGGGGGGGGGCAAAGGGGGGCAAAAGGGGGAGGCAACGAGTCGAGGGCCCGGACGAGTGCTTTTCAAGGATCTACACGCTAACAGCTCAGGAAAGCGGGTTATTAATTTTCCAGGCGAGAAGCTTCTCCAGTAGATATTTAAAGTTTGCTCCGCTTATTAATGTCGGTTACTCGAGCCATGGCGTCGAGACGCGGAGCGTCGGAGAAATTACCTAACGAACTTTGACCATTACCTCCGCTGTATTTCTCTCCTCAGTTTCTCTTCCCCCTACTCGTCGTTACGCGAATTCGACCCTGAGTGAAAATCCGCTGGTTGGTTTGCCAATTTTTTATTTCGCGATTAAATAATTTTCTTTGAGAATTTCAAGTCAATCTACGTCTCAGCAAAGTTACATCAAAGACTTGATTTCTTAGAAATTCCTGTCAAAGAGCAAGAGCGGCGCGATTAAGAGGACTTGACGAGAGAGAGAGAGAGAGAGAAGGAAGGTGACTTAGTCACTCGCGAATGCGAATGCGTTGGGTCGCGCGCGCCATCATTCTTCGTTACGGGACGAAAGTAACGAGACGCTTCGTCTGGGACTTTCTGGGAGCATCCCTCACAAACAGCTGATCCCGATGCTCCCGGGGGCCAACGGGCGAACGAATGCGTCGTGCTCGTTGGCACCCGCCCGAGCTGCCTCCTCGTCTGCTCAATTTCCTCGTGGAACTTCCTGTCTTCGTCGTCCTCGTCGACTTGGCCAATCATAATAGTTGCTGACGACCTTTTGGGCGACGTGGGCGCGGTCGCTCCGTCGAAGTCAAAGATTCCAGATAAACGCTTTGCAAGCGCGGCCTAACGTGCGACAGTCACGGACACGAGTAATGCCGGACTGGACGGTCACGCGCTCTACGCGCTCTACGCGCTCTACGCACTGTCACGCACTCGGCTGCTTCCTGGAAAGAGTTGAGTGAGCAGGGAAAAGGGGGAAGGATCGGTGGGTTTCGGAGGCTTCGGAACGTTAGCCAGGGCTGCCGTAGTCTTGATGCATTTATTATTTTTCCAAATGGATCCTTTGGGCTGCTCTAAGCTGGCGACGGTTCGTTTACAATTTCCACTCATCGCTCGAGACGCACTCCGTTGCGACGAGACACGATTACAGGGAGCAGAGATCCAGGAATCTAGGATCCGTGGATGCTGCGCCTCGTTCCTGAGAACCGAAGGGAGCGTCCACAGGGAACGACGAGTCGACCAGACGGGGGGCGGGTCGCCAAGTTCGTTCACTCTCGCAGTGAGATCTAATTTTGTCAATAAAGTCTCCGCTTGGCCCAAGAAACTTCGTAAGCCTCGTTTTCCCTTCCTTTTCCAGGACTAATTGGAACGAAGCCATCCTTATGTAACAATTACAATACTCTAGTAGCCTCGTTGGCGAATCGCGACTTCCAAGAGATTGAAAAATTGAACTTGGTTGAAAATTAGAATCTTTGCTTTTCTGTTGCAGCAAGACTATCTGATGCAGTTTGGCTACTTGCCAGAGAGCGATCGGGAGACCGGAAACTTGAGGACCGAAGATCAGCTCGTTAATGCCATCAAGAACTTACAGGTGAGTAGACAGCTTTCCGATACCTAGAGTCTGGGTATAGTGTTTGGTAGTGGGGGTAGCAAGCGGTACTGACGTATAGAGAGACGAGGCGGATGAGGTTAGGACAATCATCCGGTTTTGAAGACGGAGCCCCAGCTCCATCTTTGGCCAGTTATTTATTCAGTCGACTTCGGTGTTCGCTTTGAAAAGAAGCCGAGAAATTTGCAATTGAAAATCGATCTTGCACGGTGCATTCGAGCCGATTGAATTTACATGATAATCGATTTCGTATTTCTATTTCGGCCCCCCCGAAGTCGTGGCTCCTCGCAACCATTCCTCCTCCTCGCGGATGCTGCAATAAGAATTAGGAGGCGAACGCTTCTCATTCCTGTCGCAGAAGGACATTAATGCAGCCTTTTCAATAGATAGCCATGTTATTATGTGAATTTCTATGATAATTCACGTCGACCCCCGAGCTTATCTTTTCGAAGCGACGAAGGAAAGACTGGGGCTGAAGAAGAAGAAGAAGAATAAGGGGTGAAGGAGTATAGATGAGAGAGTATAGTATAGCTACGAAGTAGCTTGGGATTATGGGTACTGGCGGGGACCGCGGGAAGTCTGATGAAAATGAGGATGTCCGATTTGCCATTCCCAGGAAGAATTGGACTCCATTCGTATGAATCGAGAATAGCCTGAGGGCACTCTGCGGGAATTCGCGCCGGCTGATGGTTTCTCCAGTCTCGGCGCGGTGAAAAGATTCCCGGAGAAGCGTCGGTTGGACCCTCGACCCCTCCTTCTCACTATTCAAAGTGAACCATGACTGCACTTAATTCATTTGCTACGAAAACGTTATTTCCATTTAATTTCTCGTACCTCGCGCCCTCGAGACTTCCCATTCTTTTTTTTTAAAATTATCTCTTTCGTTCTCAACGACCATCCACTTCTCTCTCTCTCTCTCTCTCTCTCTCTCTCTCTCTCTCTCTGTATATTTATCTTTCCATCGTCTTAATCCGGACCTAGTTAGGCAACTGAAAAAAAGTAACGAGCTAAGGACAGAAAGAAGGAATTCGAATTTCTTTAAGAAAAACTAAAAAAGACTTGATTAGCTGTGGAAAACTAATGCAAGACATTTGTCTGTGGCAGAGCTACAGTGGCATCCCAGTCACGGGACAGATCGACGAAGCTACGAAGAAGCTCATGAAGGCAAAACGTTGCGGACTTCCGGATAAACTCGATCCGAGGTTCTCGAGGACGCGACATCGACGCTTCACCGTCCACGGGCAAAAGTGGCCTCATCGGAATCTCACCTGGAGGTAAGTTTCTAATGCATTCTGCTACTCGTTTACTCTGTGCTGCACGATGGACAGTGCACACGGGCGTCCATTGTGCGCGTTTCCATCGACACGCGAATCGACCGGGTGGGCTCGGAAATGCCATTGACATTGCTGGCAATGGGCCAAGAAAGAAATGCTGGCAGGCTGGTCGGCGTAATTCTTGCCAATGGCGACTGGCTGGCTGACTGACTGACTGACTGGCAGCAATCACGCGATATTGCTATAACGACAGTAGGAGGTGAAACGAGAGCGGAGGAGTCGGCGCATTCGAGTGGCGGCCGGGTTGCCTGTCGGCAGGCGCCTCTGGCTCGATTCTGGGACCTTATATGGCCATAAGACTCGAAGGGTCGAAGGGTCGAAGGGCTCTGAGCGACGCAGCCAGAGTTCAAGAGAGAATATGAGAACTCCTGAATATTAGGATGTTTTATCGTATTACTCTTGATTTCACGCTCGATAACGCGACGGCATTAGTAAAGTTATGGGATCGTGGCCCGACTCGTGGTTAATGCTTCATCCCTGCGTAACTCCTGCGCCTTAATATATCTCTGCCAAAGGAAGTCGAGATTAGAGTTCGGTAGCGTCGCGTTCTGCTGCCCAGAGTATTTTCTTCTAGACGGACGTTCAAGGGGTCTTCCTATGGCGCTATTGTCCCGGGTGTGGGAGTGCCTCGGGCACGAGAATATTTGGCTTGCGTTCTTAGTCGCTACGCCCCTGGAATATTCAGTCAAAGGCAAGGTTTGTTTGTATGCAGAAAGCGTCGCGAGAGGGACGCACTGGGGAAGGGGGATAGAGGGGAAGAGAATGCTCAGACCGTCTAAGACATATCGAGGGCGACGAACGACGACGAACGACGAGGAACGACGAGGAACGACGAGGAACGACGAGGAAGGGCTGCCTGTAAAAGCTTCGGTCAAAAGGAAAATCCCAAATAAGGTTTGGGGTGAGAAGAGTAGGCGCGGCAAAGAGAGGGGGCAACGGATGAGAAGATTTTCGTGTCTCGTGACTTCTTGGCGTCTCGTAGCCTAGTAAACTATGGGACATCTCAATCACGTCGCTGTACCGTTTTACTGCAGGACACATTCGAAATGAATAATATCTATGTTCAACACTTTCTGTCTCTCCTGGTTAAAGAAGGTTGTCATTATGAGATGTAGTTCCTGGCATTCTTTGAATTTTTCCTTAATCCGATTCATCCATCTTCAGCCCTCTTCTTATTTGCCTGATTATTTTCTTGGAGCGTTTAATGAGAAAAGGAGAAAAAATTGCGATTAAAAAAGTTCGTCTTCCAGCGACTGAGATATAAAAGTTCAGGTGGAAAAATGCAATTATACATTGGAAAAGACGATTAAGCGCAACTGGGTTAATTGGTATTTGATTCTGGCAACGTTTGCATTTATAACAATTAAGCTGTCAGCAGCGGGAAACTGTTTTACCGACACGAACGTCCAGTCGCAGAGTCATTCCCGTCATTCCCGTCAGTCCCCTTATTCTGTCGTCGATGCGGAAGGTTGCTTCATCGAGGCGTAGCGCGAAGGCCTGTGCGGCGTATTGGCGTCCCAAGGCGTCCCAAGGCGTCCCATCGCGACAAACGAGAACGCACAATAAAAACAGCTGATTAAACACGAGGTGAGGCAATTCGTTCGTTACCGACGCGCATATGAAACTTCTTCAACCGGGTTGTCCGAGACGACCGTGGCACCACGTTCCACGGATCGAACACGGCGCCCACGTCGGTACGAGAGTTTCCTGTTATTTGAATTAATTTCAAGACACGTGGCGCACTCTCTGCTCCATTGGAATTTCCTACTGACAACTTGTCATCCGTTAATACATCGCGATGACGTGCGGCAGCCCCTGCTCCATCAATCCTTTGATCTCCGTCCTGTGTGTCGCGTGCAACGAACCCTTCGACGTCACGCGGAATCACCTTTAATCTTTTCAAGCTTGACTCGTTTAGCGTCGTTATATCTAGTCTTCGATCTGTCATCGTTACGCGCCGCGTCTTCGTCTCCCCTAATGGAAATGAAAACAATTTTGAGGGATTTACGAGAATCACGCAAAGGCCGGAAAATGAATGGGACGAGCGGTAAAGTAGGCGGACGAGTATTGCCGAATCTGGTTGGCAAGTCGCTTTGCTCGTTGCGTACTGGGCTTATCGTCTGTCGCTTCAACCGCCGCGCACGTGTTCATGGCTTTAGCCTGGTTCCGGTCATTCCGTTGGGCCCTGTCTTTTTTTTTCCCTTTTTCAATTCGTAAAATAATGAAACGCGTTTTTTGCCGATCTCTACGAAATCTCCCTTCACCGATGCATATGCGTATGCGTATACTCTGTCTGTCTGTCATGTGATTGATGATCAACCCCTATTCCACCCTTTTCCACCATATCTCACCACATCCTATCCTATCTGCCGTTCTCGTCGTACTTTGGGCCTCCACTGATTTCATGAATCGCGAATGCCGGGATTATTCTGGATCAGCTGCCAGCATGTGTGGCTATCAGTCTCTCTCTCTCTCTCTCTCTCTCTCTCTCTCTCTCTCTCTCTCTCTCTCTCTCTCCCACCCTCCCCCTCTCTCCTCGCATACACTTTACGTCACTGTCAATGCACACCTCCCCATATCGTGGAGCAACTTTGCGTGTCAGACCACTCACGCTCGGCTCTCATCCTATATTAAATTTTTTATTCGGGCTTAGGTAACGCGAAACGCAGGATTTCCTCGCCGAAGGCTTCGTTACGTGGATGTCCTCGGGAAAAAGGATAAAAGAGAAGAAGAACCTTTATGGAATCGAACCTCCGGCGCCGAGGATAGTCGCACAGGGGTAGAGGTTGATCCTTATATACCGGAGCGATTCTCCCGACTCACGTGTATTTATTCAGTGGACTGGCACAACGTGTGTTCCCGTGTATCGCCCCGGTGATTGAGTCTCGGAAGATCGATCGACAGGATGATTTCACTCTCGAATGAGTTTTCCTTCGTACCGGAGAAGCTGCTCGTTCCAGCCTCTCGGTTTTTCTCATTAATTGTCGAGGCGGCCTACGTGGGCGCGCATCGACACCATTTGCTCTCGTTCGTCGAACAAGAGATTCCTATCGGGCCAGGGAAAAGCCCGTTAGGACTTGCCTTCGTTAGTCGGAACGAGCAGTTAGCGTCGCCGCCAGTCGGATTTTTCTCTTTCTCTCGGATCATTCCGCCTGCCTTAACCAGAGACTTTTAATCACCCAGCTCGAAATTTCAGTGAAATTATTCAGCCCCTCGAGGGTTACGCCGTGCTCGGATGCGCGAGTCCCTGTGCCGTTGGAAAGAGCTCTCATGAAATTCGGCAATCAGCAATTTGGCAAAAGTCAAAAAAAAAACGAAAAGGTAACGAGCGGAAGAAGACCGAGGGAGGGAAAATTCGTTAAGATTTTCATTGGGAAAACCTTCCGCCGAAAAGACCGAACTCCGTGTTCACCGAGCCCACTTACCCCTTTTATTTTCATGCGATCCTCCGTCTCTTCTCGGTTATCACCCACAATTTTTCGTAAGGCCTCTATTGGTCCATCTTCCATTCCATTTCTAAATATATGAGAAATTCAAGCTGTAGAAACATTCCCCCTTCTAGAGTATAATGTCGAATGCGAGGAAGTTCTCGCGTGACTTTATCCTCGACTCCCGTAAAAGTCAAGAAAGACATTACGTCGGCACTTCTTAGTCGAGAAGCGAAGCGCCACCCTGGGAATATTTTATAAATTTCAAGGAGAGCAGCGAGCCATTCCAGCTAGTAGCTTCCTGCTCCGTCCTTCCGGTAGCTATGGGCTAGACCCAACTACCCAGTACGTAGGATCCGCAGTACCGCAGGAGGAGCAGCTGCGGAGCCATTCGCGCTCTAGTCTTTCTTTTCTCGGTCCAGATTCACGGGAAAAAAAGAATTCCGCAGAGAAAGCTCGGTTAATTTCCAGGATCCACTTTACGAGCTTCTTTGCTCTCACTTTTCGACCGTAACTGTTGCTATTTCCAAAAGTCAATCTCGCTCTTGGAATTCCAGCCTCGCGCTCGCCTTCGCACCTTGAAACTACCTGTAGTCTGCCGACCAGTCGAATGCCTTCCGAACAAAGTGTTGCTACTCGTACTCGAGGAGAAGCACCCTGCAGAGGAAGAGGAACCCTGGATACTGTTCGCAGGAGCTTTCCAGCTTCCTCTGGTTCCCAGCAATTAGCTGGGCTTACGTAAAGCGGCGACTGTCAAAGATGGAAAGTGTATAATGGCGAGAGTAAAGAGGGGGGTGGCAGGGGGAGTGGGTGGAGTGGGGGGACCGTAAGCATCCACTAACGAGTGAGTGATTAACAAGAGGAGACATAGCTGCGATAGTAAAAAGCCACTTGATTTAGCAACGAGCAAGTCAAATATTTGCCTTTGAATATTTTTCCTTGACTTAACGGACGCTTAACGCGAAACGGACGCGTCGCGACGCTCCCTAGCAACTCGTTAATGGCGTCGGGACTTTCAAAGGAGTTTTCGAAAGAACGAACAGGGGAATGGCAAATATTGCGGTGGGAAATGAGCTCGCGTAATTAGATCACTTGAAAATATGGTCTCCCTCGGAGCTGAGATTAGGATGGGCAGAAGGGTCGAAGGTCGTGGGTCGCGGGTCGCGGGTCGCTGAACAGGATATTAAATTCGAGAGTCGAAATTGCCTCGTGCTACCAAAGTGTCCCATATTCACGAGTCGATCACTTTGGAATATCCACTTGGCTCGTAGCTTAATGTTTTCTGCGTCCAAGGAGATCTTTTAAATAGTCACGGGTATAGGTAGTAGATCCTGCAGCTGCTACGGAAAGCATCGGCGGGCGCCTGTGCCGATTTCATTTATTCGCTCAGCTACGTCACACCGTTTGAAATCTCGCAGAGCGTCGGAGGCCTTTTTCGAGTTTCATAGGATCCAAAGAAAGCGAACTCGCAAGTAAGGGGGGGGGGTGGGAGGGGGCGAATGGCTCCCGTTAAAGCTAAATGGGAGGAAAATAGGCGGGAAACTTCCGACGGCGGTATTGGAAATGGCATTGCCGTTGGCGCTGGCGTTGGCGCTGGCGTTGGCGCTGGCGCTGGCTTCGACGACTTCCTGTAGAACCTGGGAAAATCTGAGGGTAATAAGGAAGCGAATTAACATTAGAGAATCCCTCGTAAACAGTTACGTCGTTTCTTCGCCGGAGCGTAGAGATCCATTCGCTAAAATTTTATTCGGTGCGGCGGCGGCGGTGGCCATTGTTTTTGCCTTTTATTCTCATTCTCACAGATTCGCAAGGATTTCTCGAGTGGCGCAACGATGCTGCAAAAACGAATTACGCGTTGAACGATCATCCTCAAGTTCTCCGGAGCCACCTTTCCGATCCCTTTAGATTTTCATACTGTACCATCTCCAGCTCCCCCAGCCTCCCCAGCTCTGCGTAACGTTCGGGGCAATTTCCTTGATAATCGAATGAGGCGTCAGTCGAACGCTCTTTGCTTCCCTTCCTCCCTTCCTCCCAGCCTCCTTTCACTGAAAATCTCTCCTTTTCCCTCTTTTACCAAAACTCTCAATTCGTTACGTGATGCCAGTTCCGGAGCGACGAATCGCATCGGCCGATCGAGGAATCTTCCGTTGCTTCCACCTCCACATCCTTCGCACCCTCCTCCACTTCCGTTGCCTCTCGACGCCAGACAGACGTCGACGCGGTCGTCGCTTCCGTCGCGACGCGGTAGATTCCCACAGAGGAGGCGACGCCGGAGACTCCGTCGGGCCGCGGAAATTCAAGTTTATCCCGCTTATACGTTCGATACTCTCCCCTTGAAGGTCCGTTCGACTCTCCTTTTCTTTTGAGCGACATTTCGCCGATTCCGGAAGCAGCGACCACACGAAATATGGGCCGCGCTACTTCGATGTTTTTCCAGGCAGGTTTCAAGGCCGCGGAGAGGCGACTGTTGGGGGGCTACGGGGAGGGGGGGGGCGGGGCGGGGTAACTGCTCTTCGACCTTTGAAAACAAACCCCTGCTAAACTCGAGAGCATTAATTCATTTGGTAGCTCGTTACCAAGAACTTTTGGGCAGCGTCGTCGAGAGAAGTGTAGTCGCGAATCTTTTGACTCTTTTCAGCTAATTCGCGTGTCGAAGTTTGCGAATAACTCTTTGAAGTGTTTCTGGTGCAGCACTTGACCCGCACACAGAAGACACGTGATCTGCTGTGGGGGAGGGGAGAGGGGAAGAGAAAGAGAAAGAGAGAGAGGGCGAGGACGGCCTATCGGAGTAGGAGAAGACTCAGCTAGCACGTTCGCTCTTTCGAATCTTTGTATTCGTATTCCCATCTGGCTCTAGTTTTCTTTTTTGCATGGATGTCATTAATTATGCTTTCTGGGACGTGAAAAGAGATTTTGAGAGGAGAGATTGCGCGAACGAGCGAGCGAGCGGAGAGGAGCCAAAGGATAAAAGGGCCGAGAGTGCGGGGTTTCGCGCGTCTCGGAGAATGCAAGGACGAGAGGGGGTGGAGAGGGAGGAGAGGGAGGAGAGTGTAGCCTAGGAGGCCGTGTAGAACACAAACAAAGCGAGAGACAATGGCTCCGCCATGACAACGCAGCACTGGCGGCTCTTTGTTTCAAAGGAGAGATCGAGGGGTGGCAATGCCAGCCAATCACATCGGATCGAAGCGGCTCCCGTTCGCTCCTCTTCGAGACGCGTTCTCTATTTCCCATAGCCATAACCCATAAGCTTGCCCCATTCTACTGTCCGGCCCTTTTCGTCCCTTCATACTTTTATCCCTTTACCCTCTCTGTTACCTACCCTTGTGTCCTAAAGGCGCTTCTGCCCTTAAAGCGTTCTTTCAGTCCGGCCTTCGGCTTTCAGTATCCAGCATCCGTCGGCGGCACTTCTCCTTCGATGGCACTCCGTTGCTCAATGACGCGCGGATTTAATTGCCGAAACAATGCTATTATTGTTGTAGTGATCCCTCACGGAAATGAAAAGCCACTTCAGTTGGCGGATCCTCCTCCCTTCAATCCGAGACACTCCTTTCTCTCTGATTCCCCTTTCTGAGAGCACGTGGGCTCACGTGACGGCAGACTTTCCCAAAAGGTCGTCTGGACGTCCCAGAAGACTTTTCGAAGACTCATCTCGGCCCGCCTGGACGCACCGCGGTATTCAAATTTGCCTGGATCGTTACCATGCCAGAATTTGAGATCTGAGAAACTCGAAAGAATCCCATTCTGAGAATTTAAATTTCAAGACTACGAGACGCAGTAAATAGGCGACGCTACGGGACGCCACGGGACGCCACGGGACGTCACGGGACCTGTAGTTATTCGAGAAATTTTCAACTTTCTTTTTATGGAAAATATGGCGACTAGCAAGACGCCAACCGCATGGTGGACTGCCACTCGCCAAGTGGCTGCTTATTGTCGCGCCAGTTGCTTTGTCCTTCGCTCTCCTCTTTCCGTTTCACTTATTGTTAGACGTCCATTCGCGTTGACACTTGCGGCCAACGAGTAGTTATATATTTGTATCGTGTTTAATTTAGTCTCCCAAGAACAACAGGAGTCGAAGTAAAGTTGAGCCCCCGCCTCTCCACCCCTTCCTGCTCCCCCTCTCATCCCCGATCCCTACGCTTAGTTTATTTGCCTTTGATACTTTCTTGAAAAAAATTCAAAAGTCCAAAATACCTGCCCTCCTCCTCCTTATTCTTATCCCAGGGGCGAGTTGCTTTCCAAGCCATTAAGCGGCGCGTCGTCATGGGCTGGGACGGGTCTACGAGAGAGAGAGAGAGAGAGAGAGAGAGAAGGAAGCCCGAAAGCAACTGACAAAGCTGTAGGTCCTTCGATCTACCAGCAGGAGTCTCGTTCGCCGGAGAATAAAGGTACAATGCGTGTTCGTGATTGATCGAACTACCGGAGAAGCTTCTGAAAAAAAAAAATACTTTTATCCAGTAGCCATATTGGAAAGATGGGACAGGACAGGTTCCGTGGATGGTCGGTGGGTGCTCAGGGTGATTCAGGGGTGGCTCGGGGCTCGGTAGTTGCCCCCAGGACTCGGGCATTATTCATCCTGCCTGCGTCTTCCGTCGGCCGGACTGGGTTCACCAGCCGCACCAGGTACCTTCCCTGGCACACGTGCTTCGCATCTGGGTCCTGGCCTTGTCCGGAATCTTCAAAGCAATGAGGATCAGAGGTCTGGGGCTTCCCTCCCTTCCAGCTCGCCTCCACCTCCCTTCCTAACCCACCTGTCACGCATTCCAATGCTCTTTCGCTCTTTCGCCTCTTCCTCCTCTTCGCTCAAATTTTTAACTTCTTAGTATTGCTGAGTATTTTCATACGTAACCCTCTATTATTTTTCCCGGACTATCCGTCTGCGCATAAATAATGTTGCTCTCGTTATTCGGGAACTCCGTGCCAGACGCAGCTGCGACCACTGACCCTTCCTCTCGGCCCTCCTTTGGCCTTTCACTCTTTCTCTTCATTCCCCTCTTGCATATCTTGGCAGGCTGCGCTGTCGCCTGGAAACTCTATATCCTAGCTCTGCTATTTTCAAATCGATAGCTTTCTAAACGCTCCCAAATAGCTTTGAAATAACAGCGAATGAGATTGCGAGAAGAAGAAGAAGCAAACGGAAGAAAGTATCGCGGAATCGCTGCGACTTCGCAGCAGCAGCAGCAGCGAAAATGATGCCTGCTGAAATTTCTTTAGTTCCTCCAATTCGCTATGGCCAAAATGCATTACTGACTTCAACTTCTATCGCTATGATTCTGCACAGAGTCCGGTCGACGCGAAGGATCCAACCGAAGGATCCACTTCTCCTCCGTAGGTCAGCCGGGATCCTCGAATCCACTGGAAGTTTTAAAATATAAAAATGTCCTCGAATCAAACGGGACGGGCAATTTGTTATTGCTGTGACAAGTTATGAAAACTCGAGTGAATTTGGGCAGCTCCCATTTATCTCGGAACAGAGCACGTGACGCGTCGACCCAGTATCAGGGGGTCAGGGTGCGCTCCAGCCACCTTAATTAATCTTACTTTGCTCCCAAGGAACTTTACTCCACAGTCTACTGTCTGTTGTCCGGCAATGGGACCGGATATTCATTGGGTTTTGGGTGGCTGTGCTGGTAGCGCGTCACGTGGCGGGACGGAGATTCGCGATTTCCTGCGCGAATTTTCTCATTGCCGGTCAGCCAACCCCCGACACGTATGACGAAGCGATATAGATGTAGCACGTTGTCAGAGGGACGACTGGGAGAATGTGCTTATCACTTGCGCGCTACAGCTAAGGACTATCAGGACAGAAAGACTAAAATCGCGAGGACAAGTCGTCTAACAGCAGCTTCCATTTAGAACCTCACTGGAAGCTGGAGGGATCCTTGGATTTGAGGTCGGGGGCAGGGGGTTCGGTTCAAAGGGTATATACTGCCTTGGACTACGAAGAGTCAGATCTGGAGAGGAGCCTGTTCCGGATCGTTTATTCAGCTAGAACTTGGAGAACGTTAATTTGCCGAACTATCGGTGGAGTACGTGGGGGGGATAAAGATACACGTAGAGAAGCCAAGGGAGGATTTGGGTTTCCCACCGATGATAAAGATACAGAAGCTGGCAACAGCAACAGGAATAACGTCGACAGCAATAGCAACAGCCGCTTTGGTTCCCGTCCTGAATTCGGGAGGATTCTCGGTATTGTCCTTGAAGAGCGTCCGACAACCTCGCGGAGGGAAAGTCTTGATGAGGGGGAGGGGAGGGGAGGAGGGGTGGCTCGGTCGATCGGAGGGATGATCGCGTGGCTCAGAATTATGGGGATCTCGGAATAAGAATGAGAATAATGGAGGATTGAAAGTAGCTAAAGTCGGAATGGAAATACGAGATGGAAGAAGAATAAAGATAAAAATTTTGAGACGACATGACGAATCGTTTAGGTCGACTCGTGCTTCCATTTCTGTGAGATCAAAGTTCCGATCGAGAGTAACGCACGCGAAGATGGATTGACGATGTGCACTACGACCAGGATGGAGGATGGGATGGGATAATCCTCTTCCCCATCCTCTATCCTCCAAGTTCAGGATCTCAATCTCCTGTCGCCCAGTCTTTCCTTACTTCCTTATCATAGCTACAGGTATATACATCCATCAACATTCTTTTTCTGATCAATTTTATCACCAACCGGGCGGCAGACTTTTTTTAATATAATATATATATATATATATTGTGACGTGATTTTTCGATTCACGGTCAGAAGGCGACACCGGTTATCGATACGGATAACGTTCTCGTGAGATACCGGCGCTTTGCTGGAGACGGGCAAAGGGCTGTAGAGCGGCCGGAGATATAGTTTTGATACTGTTAAGGACAGGGGAGGAACCGATTGACCCGATTAAGGATGCGTTGCCCAACTGTCGCCCGATGACCTGGGGAAGAGGAGAAAGTGGAGGATCTCCAAAAGTTGCGCACCGATTTGCTAAGGAACGATCTCGATTTAGTTCGAAGGGACGGCTCGAGGGAGGTGGAAGAGTTATCGGTTATAATGATCTCGACCAATCGGAACGATTAGTACTCGGTATTTGGCTATT
>JARQTH010000528.1:409098-437371 GCA_030142595.1 Trachelus iudaicus
CACTATTTGCCTGACTCTCTTACGCCGACCCTCTCTATAGGTTGAGGTGTACCTCAACCTAGCAGCCTGAGCGGCCGCGCATTTCCGTAACCGTCCGCTCCCGTTCGTGTATCCAGTTGCGTTTGCTGATGTTAGGCGTCCCTAAACATCGGCAGGATCCGTTAAGTTATCATCTTTTCTGAGAGGTTCCGTCAGAGCTCTCGTTTTGGCGGAGTTGGACATGTTCCAGCCCAACTCCCAGTTCATACCGGCTCGTCAGTTCCCAGTGAAAAAAGAATTGGCTGGCGCCTGCCTGAATGGCCGATGCACGAGCGAAGGGTGGAAGGTCGAAGGTAACAACGTAGGTTGGTTCTCGAAGATAGTTCGTTCTCGGATTTTTCGCCATCGGTGTCGAGCTTAGAAAAGATACGTCACAATATATTCTCTACGCATCTGCATTCCTTTGGCAAACACATCGTGACAGTCTGGGATAATTTAGGTTGAGGTAAAGCAAAGCGCAGATGAAGAAGTGTCGGTCCGAGTGCCGGATGTTTTGGCGCAGTTAGTGCGGATGCTGCGATAGTCGGAATGCGATAAGCCGATGACCATAGAAGGACAAGCAAAAGGGAAATGACATTCTCAGAAATTCCTATCTCGACTACGAGCACTTTCTACAGGACGTTTCAGCGATGGAGGCCATGTGCCTGCCTACCAAATCGGAACAATAACTATCCGGCTCTCCCTGGCGCCGCTCGACTCGCCCCCAGATTCATTTCTCATGAAATTACAGGCTGTGCGTGTTAATCACTGACTTTATCGAGCGCGCGCAGTGAACTCGATACGACTGTTTACTCGTGGATGCTGTGGATGCTGTGGATGCTGTGGATGCTGTCAATGA
Organism: Trachelus iudaicus; assembly: GCA_030142595.1. Taxonomy (NCBI): domain Eukaryota; kingdom Metazoa; phylum Arthropoda; class Insecta; order Hymenoptera; family Cephidae; genus Trachelus; species Trachelus iudaicus. The sequence continues at coordinate 409,976 of JARQTH010000528.1, forward strand.
CGATGCTCGTCCGTTTTCTGGCCAACAGAGGTCCTACGTGCCGTCCACGTCCCGTCCCACTGAGCTCGTCGGCTCTAGCTCTTTGATCGATGCGCGAGCATCTATTAGTTTTTCCCTGTTTCACTTCCACGGGATAACGGCTCCCTGAGTCCTGCATCCTGGGCATCCAGAGGACGAAAATTTCACACAGGCATTGCTTCCTGCCAATTCTGGAATTTAAACTGCGCATCCCTTTCGGTTGCAGGGAACTAAAAATACTCGGTAACAAACGACCAAGCAAATCGTCCCTTCGAATTCTCCCTTTGCACCGGCCCGAAAATCCTTTCGCCGCAGCGGCCTCCTATCGGTACCGCAATTCATTACGATTACAATTGAACACTTCCATCTTGTGTCCGATGAGCTTCCTGTGGATTAAAAAAAGTAAGCGACGGTCGCGTTCCGTCATCCTATTTCTTTTATCTCAGTTCGTCCTTTTCTTATTTCTTCGTATCGAAGCCTTTTCTCCGTCGGTTCGCGCTACTTCCATCTTTTGAAAATTTCTCGAAGATCGTCCACTCGAAAGCATATTCTTCTCATTCGGCAAAGACAGGAAATTGACCTGCCTGGATACCGGAAGTAGTTTCGCATTCTCCACGTTTATGATGCGGTAGCGAAGTAAGAATAAGGAAGAAGAAGCGAAGGAATAAACAGCGCATAAGAGAATGACAGAGGAAGCGAGAATAAGAGGGAAGACAGGGACAGGGATGAGGATGGTGACACGCACGTCGCTATCTCAACATCCGCCTAGCAATAACTCAGAGAAAAAAAAAAAAAAATATCAAGACCAGATACCAGACGCGAACACTCTGTTCGGTTCTGTTACGTTCCGTTCCATTCGTTCGTGTCTGTGTTGCCTCGATAAGAGACAATTAGCGATAGGCAGATACGCCCCTAGGACGCCCGCTCGACTCTACCGGGTGTCCCACGAATTTCCATAGGAACTTTGACAAATCCAAATAATCCGTATAGCTTGCTGCGTCCATGTTTTCTGCCACAATAGCACGTGGTTCTGGCGTGGTTCTGGCTTTGAGCTTCTATGCTCACGCAACGACAATAGTTGGAAGTATCTTCCACGTGACCCTCCGGAGATCGAGGCCCGAGCTTTAGGGATGAACATAATGAGTCGCCCAACTAAATAATTGAGCAGTAATCGAGAGGGAAATCTACTTGAGCATAAATATGACATTCCGAGAATTGTTAATCTTCTTTCACGAAAATCTATGAACTCTTAAAGATAATATGGTAAGAGCGATCCAATAGGAAGTAGAGACAGGACAATTAAAAATTCCTAGAATCGAAGGAAGATCCGAAGAAGAAGATGCCGCGCTAGGCGAAGGGGCTGCATTCGAGTTGCTTAGATTCGCTGCATTTGCTGCGCTTATTGAGCTTATTGCGTTTACTGTCCATCTATATGGTGCGTGAGCCACGTTACACGTATGCGAGGGGTATGACGCAAACACGTATACCGGGTGTGCCAAGCAAGCGACAGAGTTCAGTTTCGAAGGACGAAACGCATGCGCGACTCGCCTGGCTTCCACTCCCTCGCGAAGATTCAGCGCTCCGACGTGGAGCGACGCGAGCGTCGCGACGGACCCTAGGCCCTTGCTTGAGCTTTCGGCTGGCTCAGTTCTGCGGCGCGTCTCACTCAGAACGTTACGCATCGACGCGATTGATCCTGAAGCAGATTCGGGCTTAGGATTCTGGGTTGCCTGTTGCCAACATCTACGTTCTTCTGTCTTCGGCTGGTCCATCGCGAAAGAAGCTGCAACTTCTGTATATTTCTGATAGTCGCAAGCTTCGGCGGAATAGCAGATCACAGATCGACAATGGCAAGTCTTCTTTTATTCAAATCGATTATTCTTTTGCATCGGTTGGTAAAAATATTTTTTTTTTTTTTTTTTATTATGCGAGAGATAGAGACCCAAGAATTTTCAAAGATGTTTGCAGTTACGTTCCAATTTTAAATAAATAATATCCTAAAGACTGTTTCAATGGAGCGTCGGTAATTTACTTTTTGGATTAGCAAAAAAAAAGTAGAAAAAGCAATAAAAGTCATTTCACTCTAATCTCTCTTTCCTGCCGTTCGAGGTGGAGACGCACGTGCTACGTCGCCAGTCGAGAGCAGCGCGTGTTTCAGTATTATAGTTTTTTCTTGGCCGGTTAGTTCTAAGGATCGGCACTGTTTTCTCATTTGTAAGGAAACTCAGAGAAGCGATAAAGGAGGCCCCAGTGTCGCGCAAATAGCCAAATAAATAATCTAAGCGGATCCAACTTTATATCCCGGGTAATCCTCTCTTATTTCTCCCTGAACGGGAACTCATTGAAAAACAAAGCGACGAGAGCTTGAAATCGTCAGAGGCAGGCCGGGACGCTGATGAAATTTTCTCTCGCAACTCCTGAGATGCGGTGGCTGCGCCGAATTGCTCTCACTTGTTTCCGTAAAGAATCGAGATGCGCGATTAAAGAATTTCCATTTCAATTTCTGTTTTGGCACGTTCCGTTTAATCTGTTTATCATTCACGCTTAACGAGATAAACGAACGAACTTGCTGCCGAGTTACGAGCCCAATTATTCCCTTGATATTCATAAAGTTTTCAGGGTTACCTTGAGATAGAGATTCCCCTTGCCTTTCCATACGACAAAATGGTCCATATCACTCAGCCGTCCGGTAGACGAATTCTTATAAATGTGGCATCATCGTCATCCAGTCGAAGGATTCGAGATGCGATCCGCACTTTGAACGAATCAGCGTTTTAAGACCGATGCAGGAAACGAGGGACGAGCGCGATGATGATTCTTAGGCCGGATTCACACGCGGGCGTTGCCAAGCCTTGTTTTTAGAAGATTCTAGCTTTGTGTCTCCGTTCCTCTCAATGGCGTAACGTCACGCCACGCTCCGGTCTCAATTTGTATCTCGTAGAGCAAACTGTGCTGCCCCCGAGCGGTGCACACCTTAGGCGAATATCTCTTTCTCTCTCTCCCTCTCTCTCTCTCTCTCTTTCTGTCTCTCTTGGATTTTCCTTGGATCACTCGCTTCTTCATCCAAAATAAATTCCTGTCCGCAGCCCCATCCTTTGAAATTCTTAGTACGATTTCCCCTGAGATTTATATATACATTTACGAGGGAATGTTTGGGATTTACAGAAAAATATAATTTTGTCTCTCAATAATTGAATGCTTAAGATTCCCATAGCTCGGAATGAACAGGACGAAATTTTGTTCACCGCGGTTCACATGCATCGTCCAAAGTGCGCGCACGCTGTGATCTTTGATATCGTTGGAATTTAGAAAACTAGGCTAAAGCGGATGTCACGGAGATCCCAGCGACTTGTTTCCTCCTGAAAATAATTAAATCGCAGGAGAATTCTCTACGAATCTTGACACAAGTTGCGTAAGCATGCAGTTCTTACCGAGTAACACAAGATTGATCGAATGGGTCTTAAAACATCGTTAACCCGGTTACTCCCTTAATTGAATGAAATACAAGTAGTACTTGCACGAGTGGGAGGGGGCTGCGACGTTCAGGCGATTCTACGTCGTTTAATGTTCCCATAAAGAGAACGACCGAAAATTCCACTAAAGTTTTATGGGATTCATCGGGAATTCGGAGCCGGTTGTAAAAGCGTGTAAAGATCATAAAAGAGATGAATTCATGATGACGTTGAGAATGAAAATATACTCGTTTGGTAGGAGAGTAGATAGAGGCAGATTAGACAGGAGAAGGAGAAGGACCTGCGCATCCCGCAGGATCTGCTGGCCAGACCAAGAGAAGCAAGGAGGACTGTTGGCGGAAATTGTCTTTAGTGAAAATACTAGATTCTTGATCCTTGTGAATTTATTCGGCTCGCGCATTAATCAGGCCTGTCCCGTCCACTGGATCCCTCGCGAGCGCCTCGAATTCTCCTGCGAATCGGGATCCGGCAGTTCGCAACTCTTTAAAGTTCTTCGGGGAGTTCGGCGACGTTTTTAGGGAATTATTTCGGTGCTCACCGCGACAAGGTGCTCGAGAGGCTTTTAAAGGGCGGAGGTGCGACTGTGCGAGATATCATGAGGGTATTTTAGAAGTTTTAATGGGATTCGCGCTCTAAAGTGGCTTCGCTCTCGACTGCGCGTCGCCTCCTCCCCTCGCCCACCCCCTCGCCACCCCCCTCGCCACCCCCCTCGCCACCCTCGAACCTCCAGTCGCGGACTAGTCGAGATTCGACACCCTCGAGTTTTCTGCCACTCAGTCATTTTCCATTCTTTCTCGAGGGTGGTTTATTCCACGTACGGTCTCTCTATATCAAGCGAGGCAGCTCGAAGGGTTACGCAAACAGAAGACGATCGTCTTACTTCGAAAGGTTCAGCTACCCTCGACTCCCCAAGCGAGTCTCTTATCGCTAAGAAGCATTTTAAGCTTAACAAACAAATACGGTACCGGGCGCGGCTGCAAGTCTGTTATAGAAATATTCTTAAAAGGCAGCAGAATTTTATTTACAAAATCCAACCTCCTTATCGGTATCTCAATGATTTTTAATCAATAAATTAAATCTTTTTTTTCGAAAAGGATCGCGTGTAAACGGTAGCCCTTTCGCTAATTCTCTGACTCTTTGCAATTCCTCCAGCCGTCGTCCCGTAATTGACATTTGTTATATAATTCCACCTGCCTTGCTTCTCCGATACACGACAGTCATTTAATCTTAATCTAAACGGCAGATACGTTGGTTATTTACTCATGAGTATTAGAATCTTGCAAGGTTACCCTATGGCAGTTCTCGCAAGTAAAATGAGACGAAGCGGACAGAGGAGGACAAAGGAGACAGTTAGCCTGTCCCCGCCTGCCAGCCAGTGTGTGCGTTAGGGCTTAGAAATTTATCTGTCCCATAACCTAAGCAAACCCACAGAGCGTAAACACGGTCCTGCAGAGGCTCACTCGACGGTCCCTTAAGCGTTAGCGATGGCAACGAACCACATGTAAACTCCCCTCGTCCCCGTTTCCCTCCTCCACGTCTTCTTGCCACACACGTCCCTTGAGAATCTTCAGCGTTCAGCGGAATTTTCTCTCGCGCGAACACGTGCTGTTGGCCGCATTCACTGGAATAGAAACGGAACTAGAAGAGACGTAAATTTAGTGTCGAGAAATCGCGAGATCGTGGATCGTGACACTTTGTATATTCGGGTCGCAGCGTCGTTTGGTCAAAAGGCCGGAAGCACCGAGTATCAACAGAAGGAAAGCGAAAATAGGTCGACGAAAGACGCGTGGGTTAACCAGTGGGAAAATTCAGTGGGAAAATTTGGAAAAAAAGTGGACAAAGCTGAGAGAATGTGCCGGCCTAGAAAGGTAACGGGTCGACTTTTGATCTTGGGATCGAGGTGAGAAGTCCGAAGGAAGATCGAGATCATTGGCATCCTTGTAATTTTATAAATCGATCAATCCTCTGCCCTTTGGCCGCGCTGAACCCCATCGGCTGCTCCTTTACCGTCTTAGAACTTGCAGTCTATCTTTTGACCTTCCTTGCACCCTTCGACGTAATTCGGAAGTACCAACTGCAGCTGCACCAACTGTCCAGGTTGGACTCGATCGATCGATCGCTCGGTTTGCTCGCTCATCGGCGAGAACTCTGTAGACTAGCCTAACCTAGCAAGACCCACCGTTCGAAGATCCTAACCAACCCAACCTGAACCATCAAAACCTTCGACTCGGACGCTGAATCTTGACTGGCTGTAAGATGTCAGGCGGCCGAGTGTTCGAAGGTTCATCGAGGACGGTGAATCGTCCAAGAGCAAGCCGGGTGGACGAAGGACGAAGGACGAACAAGGACGATCCTTGGAAAGAGAATTGCGAAGTGCGTTTGAACGAAAAGACGGAAGGCATTGTCCCTCGTATACGGGAGCATTGATAACCCGAGAACTCGTGCAGCCTCCAGGTATGGAGCTGAATTCGCACATTTCTACGTGCATAGATCGGAATTACATCGTTAGGTTCGGAGGCCCGTAAATTTGTATGCAGCCCGACTGCCACTCGTGTCCAGAATATAAAGGCTAATGCCGAATGCAGAGGAAGCTGAAGGAGATCGGGCTGCAGGCTGCAGCCTCTCGTTTTCTCGTTTTCTCATTCCCTCGTTCCCTCCTTCTCCGACTCTCGGCAAAAGTCGTCGACAGCCGCAGCGGCCACAAGGACTGTAACGATAATGACGCTTCCATTTTCCAGCGGGTCCACAGCGGCCCGTTCCGTTATAATTTGCCTGGCTTTAACGGATGCAAACAAGCGAGTTGAATTTTCCGAGCGAACGATATTGCAGCTAATTGTTTTATCAAGGCAATTACGAGCTATTTGGATTTGGAAGAGCTTCGCCCTGACAATCGCTACTGTACTTCAATTAGCAGGCCGGTTACTGGCGACCCACGTGAATTAAAGGAAAGGGGAAATGGGGCAAAAGGTGGAATGTCGAAGCGGATCGCAGAAATTTGAGAATTTTATAACGGAGGACGTTGCAGCTGCTGAGACTTATCCTCGGTTCATATAAAAAACGAGCGTCTGTCGTCCAGCTCGGCGAAATTCGCGATGCGACGAGCGAGAGACAAGTGGAAGGGACGTTTTCCAATGCTGGAAAGCCGATAGCGGACGGAGAGCGTCTTGTGGCCGCACGACCTAATTGCCTGAAAGCCCACCTCGGCTACATGCCGTATGTGGCAGGTGACTCGGCTGGCGCAAGCGCTGCGCTTGGCCGCGACGCCTCGGCAAGCTCGGAGGCGCGAAAGAGCAGAGGAGGAGGAAGGGGGGCGTCGCTAAGAGATGGGCTTTCAATTAAATTGAATCGCCTATCGCCACTGGAGGAGCTTCCACGCGACCTATAGACGTAATGAGAAACGGCCCTTCTTCCAGGGACGCATCAGGAGCATCAATTTCGACAGCTCGTGGAGACGCTACTTACAGCGGTGCCGGCGCTTCCGTTTCATGGCTTTCACAGAGGTCACGGTGACCTCCCTTTGAGACCTTAGTAGATGAAAGCGATGCAGCCACTTGGTTCCCATTAGCTCCCAGCATCGTACCAGCATGCGACGTCCATGGACCGACGCCGTCGCTCGAACATCCTTGCTTTTCTGAACTCTGGCTGCTTTTTCCCCGAATCGGTCGACTCTCCTCAACCTCCGACACCGATTATCGACTCGCTCTGTGATAACCCTCGACGGCGGAATTATCCGTGGGTCATCCCTGTGGTAATGAACGAGGACGCCGAGGACGAAGGCAACCGCGACAACGGCGCCCCGATCGTTAGCTCCTCGCGACGTCACGCGAATTACATCGACGCTCCACCATTGCGAAACGTACCCTGTTTTTTCATTCAATTAAAGATGTATTTCCAGTGCTAGCGACTAATGTTATTCTAGGAAGCGTTCCACTTCCTTGGAAGCTCATCTCGTTCGATTCGATTGACACGCTACTTGACGCGTGAAGGTACACGCGGAGGCTGCTCTACGTCATTCAGAGATATCGGCTTATCAAATTATGAGGAAACAAGACTTTCCTACGGCTTTCTGACGGAAGCCTAACGCTTCCTGGTGGCCTGTTTACTCTCCGCTCCCCCCGGAAGAGATTCCCTCGCAGACTCTTCGCGTCCGGACGAGCCTGTCGGATGCAGCCGCCTGCACGAACCGCGACCATCGACTCGGCACAATGAAAGCCGAACGCGTGGTCGCTGCTCAATGTTGGCTGCTCGATGCCGAACCCATGGTGGGGGGGGCGGAGGCGCCCGTGAAATCTGGCTGCAGGCGTCTCGAGGCCGGACAACCCTGTGGCACTCGGGTGCTGCTTAACGAGTGCGAAGCTGATTGCGTTAAGGAATGCGCGTTGTGCGCCGCACGTTCCGTGTCGCGAGAGTCGCTGATCATTAAACTCTTCTAGGTGGGTTCGCCCTTAACGCGTCTTAACGTAGCGTGGTCTGTACGTGCACGTAATTTAATTGGCACCTTCCCACCTGGGAATTTCCTGTGAACCTACCTTTGGCAACCTTCACGTAACCCCGCGCAGTGCATTTAGCACGCATCTGCACGAATTGGCCGAAAGGGAGTCTCAAGAGAGCGGAGGATCATTAGGCAGCTTTGGTTGGGACTCCAGGTGCCAGACTGGAACACAGCCGGCTCAACAAAATCTGCTTGTTCTTACATTCTTCGGTCTCTCTCCCATTGAGCCAGAGTCTTTCGTTCTCTCTTAAATGGCCTCCGATCACGTCCATGCATCTATCATCGTGCGAACTTTTGATTATTTTTGCTTTTCTCGGAAAATCATTATTTCGTCCTGTTGAAGGAAGATTCCATGGCATCCGTTAATAAGTCTCGCATCCATTTAGGCGATTCGCATATTCTTACTTGGAATTCGCAGCATCCATCTAATTACGACTCTAAGCCTATCCGCGGATCTAAGGTAAATAGATTGAGGTAGCAGATCAAATTAAATATCAAGACCGAGAGCGTTCGTTATTAACGACGTAATGACTAAGGAGCAATTAGCACCAGCTGTTTTTACTCATCGCTCCAACGAGGAGAACCAACCCCCCTTATTCTAACTGGTCGGTATTATAGCGACGGGTTTTCATCTAGTTTCCATTCACCCTCAACATCCCTTACATCGACATCCGTCGCGCTGTTACGCCTAATCGCACTCTCTTTATCTGGCCAGAATTCCATCTGTGAATCGACGCTCCTTCCAAAGTCTCGAGACGCCAACGTGACGCTCGGCTCTTGGTTGGCAGTTGCGACCCAACCTAACGTTACGCAGCGCTTGAAAACGGACTCGGTAGAGCCAGTGGAGATGACCACGAGATACGACAGGCTGGACCATTCGTGTTGAGCGAGGCCCAAGCTGACCTAACGTCATCTAATAATAATTATTCGTTTAAGATGATGCTGATAAAATATTATAATAAGCAATGCGAACAATTTGTAAAATTAGAACGTACGAGGGGCAGCCGGTGAGCCGGAACAAGCAAACGTGCGAGTCGAAATCGCGTTTACGTGAACCCGGGAAATCCGCATCTAAGCCGAAGGTCGTAGGTCAGTGCGCAATGACGCAATCGAATTGCCCAGCTGGAACGCGGCCTAAATTCCTGCTGGAGGCAAATAAATCTTTTGGACGGGCTAATGCACGGGCAACGCGTGCTTCCACGGGTTAATTAGCTATTAATTATCTCGTGACAGGAACTCAACGTGGGACGGTGCGGAGGAGTTAATCGAATGACCAAGGACGAGTCGGCGAGTCGTCCTTTGAAACTCGAGTCAGAATCCTCCCGAAGTTTTCGACGGAAACGGCCGTGACGTTTGTATCGCGTGGAAGACTCGCACGGCTGCACCGTCCATTCTTACGTGTAACGTTTCGACGGATTCGCTATTGCGCTGGCGCGCATCGCACACGTGGGTATTGGCCGAAGGAATTAAGGAAAACGAACCGAAGGTAGTGTCGATCGAGGCTCCAGACTCTCTTCGCTTTGCAGCAACTTTCTCGATCGGTTGTTCGGCAACGTTCGGCCACCAATCGCGTAATCTTTCTGCATCCGTCCCTGGCGCGTTTTACGTCGATACCGAGAAGAAGCCGAGCATCTTCGCCAGTTGGAAGGGAAACGCGGCTGCCCGTCCAGTAATTGGACACCACGGAGCGCCCTATGGCTTTTTTGATAAGCTCGATCGCATCACCTCCGGCCTCCCTGCCGAAATCCAATGAGCCCCCTCGCTCCCGCAGGCGCTACGCTGCTTTCCCTTGGCATCGACCTCCACCCGCTCCCACCTCCACCCTCCCCTCTGCCTTGGGCGCTTCCTTCTCCGCCTCGCGAAAGAATAGCTCAAGTTTCCAGTCGAACTCGAGTCCCGTCAACTGCTTGTCATGCTAACCGGCAAGCAACCCTCCTCCCCTTACCCCTTGCCTTCTCCTCCCGCCTCCTCCCGCCTCCTCCCGCCACTTCCGTGCAACCAAAGTCTGGAAGCTGCGGCTCCATCGCAAGCAAAACCATCCAGGCTCTCGTGGCGTGGTTGCACTATAGATTCCCGCTGCTACGCCTAGACTCCGGTAGCCTTCTCGTTGCACGCGCATTCCGTGTACTGCTGTACCGGCGCTATACGTCATCAGTGCCAGCTAGGATGGTCAGCGCCACTGTAAACGAACGCTCGACCCCTGGCCAAAGGCCGTCACTGGGAACGAGTGCTGCTTTGGCCGCCAATGAGAATCGTCCTCGCTGGCGATGCAAGTGGAAGAAGAGAGGCAGAAGGGGAGAATGGAAGACTCGAGAGTGAAGTGTGGGAATAATGATGACGCGGGCGTGAACTCACTCAGCCTGGGTGTGATGCTAGCCCCTCCGAAGGGCCCAAGAGGTCATCACAACCTTTTTGAGTGAGCGAACGCCCCCGTCCCATCGGCGGGACATTTTATGCCAGTTTTATTATTTGCGGCGACTGGAAGGAGAGACGCGGGCCGAGGGAAAAAATACATGTGTGAAAGAAGAGGAGAAGAGGAGAAGAGGAGAAGAGGAACGAAACGCTAAAGCTCTGACGTGTTGCGAATACGGACGCGGTACGTAGTTCAGAGAGCACGTGGCACGTAGCGACCCGTGGATATGCAGGAACGTGTTCATCTCCGGTTCATTGATTCGCGAGAGCATCGGATAGTGTATTGATTAGGAATGGCAAGTACAGAGAGAGAGAGAGAGAGAGAGAGAGAGAGAGAGAGTAGAGGGCAGAAAATGCGAAAGGATGGAGGTTAAGCCGAGAGCATCCCGTACGGAGCGTGAAAGGAAGCTACGGGGTCAGCCGGCGGCGCTCTGCGTCGAGACGCTTAATAAAACTGCGAAAAGCAAGAACAATGTCAAGGCGCGATGGGGAAGCCTCCCTTTTGTCCTCGGAGACATAATGCGAGCCAAACGCCGTATTTACGATGATCGATGACTGACATTAACTTAATGATATCGATGCGGCTTAAGATAAAGACTCTACAGGAAGAAAGCTCTGTGTACGGGCATCGGTGCGCCCAACCTTATAGACAGACTCTTAGATTGATGACGGTGCGGCGTTTCTACTCTACGTCCTTTCTTCCCTCCCTTCTCTGAGCTCACCCCCTCCTACACTCTTTCACCCTGCAGCAGGACGTTCTGACCCCGAGCGTCGCATCGCGCGCCAGTCGACTGAAGATAGTTGCAAATCCCTTACGAGCTCTCTCTCTCTCTCTCTCTCTCTCTCTCTCTCTCTCTCTCTCTCTCTCTCTCTCTCTCTGGTCGCGCTTCGTGCATTCTTATTTCGTTGTCTTTCTCTCGACTATTCTTCCAGCTTTTGTTTTACCGAGTTCGCTGCAGCTCGCAGACTTGCCAACACAGCTTCTATTATATTTTGTTGTTCCTCATTTTCATTTTCTCCATTTTCCTGTTTCCGTCGTTCTGGCTTCGGAGAACAACAGGCAGGCAGGCCGGCAGGCAGGCAGGGAGGGAGGGAGGGAGGGAGTTTTTGGCATTAAATCGGAAATATAGTGGAAAACCAATAAAGACGACGACGGCAGGGCAGAAACAGCTCGCTTTCCTCTTCGTTGCCGCTTCGTTTCTTTCATATTTAAATGAAATTTAAGAAAGCCTTTCATTCTTCGGTTCCCTTCATTCGGTCGGGCGCGCGCGCCAGTATCGAGTTTGAAACTTTCCGGAAGGAGTCATTGGAAACGTTCCAGCAATTCTGAATAGGGTCGCGACCCAATTTATCCCTTGGCTTTTTTTCCCCTTCGACCCGTTCGTTACCTTATTTCTCAGCAGCAGTCTGTACCAACTTGGTTAGAGCATAATTCCTTTACGCGGTGACACTCCTCCCTGCACCATCGCACCCTGAAGACAACCTATTCCATTCTCTATTGATTCCTCCTAATGAACTCCGTCGACCGTGCAATCTGCCGTTCGATCCTTCTTCGAATCTCCGGAGGAAGAGAGAGAGAGAGAGAGAGAGAGAGAGAGAGAGAGAGAGAGAGGACCCCTTTCGTTTGAGCAGCCATTCGAAAAATATCTCTCGGTTCGAAGATTTGATATTTGTTATCTTGATAAAGCTATCCGCGTGCAGAGCAAATGTTGACTCTCCCTGTTACGCGACTGAAATGAACTATCAGCTACGACAGTAATACCTACGCCGGCGCCTACGTCTACCTACGGCGCCAGCTGGAAACCCGAAGCTTTTTCGAACTGTTGCCACTCGGTCCAGAATTGCATAAATAACTGTCCAGTAGAGTTTTCGCTTTTTCGTTGTTTCGGCGGACGCCCTCGACAGGACACGATGCGACGCCGACGCCACTCTCACGAGGATGCTCGCGCGTCAATGGACGCTAAAGACACAACGAGACGTCGACGTAATTGAGAGGCTCTGATTCTCGATAATGGCCGATTTATGAGAATGCTCGAGATGCCAGACTAGACGTCACACGGGGAGAGGATAGTGAGAGAGAGAGAGAGAGAGAGAGAGAGGGGGAGGGGGAATGCCAAGTGGAGTCAAGTGGAACAGGCTCCGGCATGGCGGACAGTCCCACTGTACTTCTGGCATCTTGTACAATTATTCCTCTCTCTATTTGTCATGCAATAAACTTCTTGGACATTTTTTTCTCAAGAGAATTGACCGTGTCTACGCGACACTCGACACGCATCTGAAGTAACGTGTAACGCGTGCAGGTTTCTGCTTAGGCGGTGGGAGGCTGGATAATAATCTCGTAATCTTTGCTTGGCTAACTTTCAATAGTCTGTGAATCTATCAAAGGGATGATAGTTCCAGGGAAGGTGAAAGCGCTGCCGGAGACTAACGATGTAATTGGTGATTCATAATTTTCCCCAGCAAATAAACGCTAATTCAGTTGAGTCGTTTTTCTCCCTGTATCTCTCTCTCTCTCTCTCATTGTTATTCTTCGGTCTGTGAGTGATTTCTTATGTCTGGGGACATGCTGCGCTGGAAAGAAATAATTGAGAGCGACGATACAGCCTTAAGGAACGATGCGATTTTCACTAGGACTATAGCAAACTGCGTGACGACCAGCTGGGGCGTCAGCTGGACGATTTCCGCTCGTGGTCAGTAAATTGGCGAATAAATGGAGACAGTGAAGAAGAATCGGTTTAATGGAGATTGCGAAGCTTCACGCTCGTACTTATCAGCTCGGGTAAAGCGAAGCTCCGTGCTATTGCGCGTCACAAGGCAAGTTCAACCAGCACTGGGTATTCGGGGCCGGAAGTCGTTACCTCACGGTTTGCTTTTTGGTTCGTTCTTTTGAAGTGTCCCTACGCTGCTCATAGAAATATGCGAGTGAGACGTACTTACGGAAGATATTCCGCATCCAAAGATGGAGCCGTGCTGGTGCGGTTAGTGCGGTAAAGACACTCGCTGCGCTGCGCCGCGACGCCTCGTTGGACTCCTTTGCCGAGTTTGGAATTCTGGCAGGAACAACGTTCAGCCAAGCGAATCGACGGGCAAACGATCGAGACTCAGAATGCTCGGCCGATGGACACGCAGAAATCTTTGATCTTTCGTCTCAGGCTAATAACGCATTTCCATGTCGATCGAGTGACCTTTGGAAATTCCTTCTTTTGGAAAACAACAAAAGAAGGTGAAGATGAGAGAGGAAAGCGAAATGGAGACGCCGAGCGTCGAAAGGTACTCGAACGCAACGTCGTGGAACCTGGGGGCGGGGGTCAGGGGCGCAAGAGGCTTAAACTCTCGAGGGGCTCTTGCAGTGCACTTCAAACTGAATCTCTGGTGTGTTCTAGCGCAGCCTCCACTCTTCCTCTCTCGTCCTCCCGTGGGTTGCCCTTGAATCCACTCATTCGGAAGCTGCAAGACGTTCCTTGCACGCGGGCACGCACGCACTCACGCACGCACTCACGCACGCACACTAATTTCCTTGCGTGCGACTGCACACTGTATTCAGCCGCGATACTCGAAGCCCTCCAGACCTCCGACAGCCGACGCATGCTCAAGGTCCGGAGGTCTGGAAGAGTGAAGAGCTCAAAGAGCCAAGTGGCTGGAAGGGCGCAAGGGGCGCAGAGACACAAAGAAATCAAAGAAACCCACGAAACTTCCCTAGACAAAGGATCACTCGGTACTCTTCTTCACCTCGAGGCTGCTAGCCCAATTCCTAAATGGCGTCGCGACGCACGATCCTCGCTTCTTGAGACACCTGCTCCTCACGTTATTCCGGACTGTACTAACTTTTTACTTCTCTTCGCAGAATTACATGAAATTCCCCGAGCTCGAGATTTAATGGCAGCAACGTGAGGCTGAAACTCTGGTCGAGGAAACTCCTTTGCTTCGAATCTTCCTTCGTTCCTTCGCCTGAGTAACCAAAATGTTGACTACGTCGGGTAACTTTTCCGATTATTTCCTGAGTTTCCTCGAGCTTCTCCAGCCTCTGGATCTCTCTCTCTCTCTCTCTCTCTCTCTCTCTCATCGAGAGAAAGAGAGAATTCTCTATCCAGTTCCCACTTCCGACTCGGCGCATCCTGCTCGGCCGATCTCTTCAGGGCGCAGCGCCTTATCGCCTGTGTTTCTCATTCCGCACCGCACTCGTTTCTTCATTTTGCGGCTCGCTCGATTCCATTAAAAATAAATCATTCTTCCCGTCCTATTTCGTCCGAGCACCTCCTTCCGAAGCAAGACTCTTGTGGGCAATAGCAGCTACGTATGCAGTAAGAGCGCTCGATCCGAAATTTCCATTGCTATCGAGACTCCTTCGCTTCCGGTTGCAGTTTCCGGTTGTTCTTAGCAGGCAATTATCGGCTGCTGCCAAACGACCGAGTAGCCCTCTTCCAGCCGAAACTCTAACTCTACTCACAATCAGTGAAGGCGTCGGAAGGCATCGGAAGGCAGTAGCCCAATGCTATGTATATGGATCTCCTTTACGAGTGGGGACATCAAACGCCAAGGGAAAAATCTGCGAGTGGTTGAGCTTTAAGGAGATGAGAGATAATATTTCGCCAATTCCGCTTTAGTCGATTCAATCGAGCGATTTCAATGATTACCCAGAAGCTTTGACCGTTCGAAACATCGAGATAGCTAATCGTGCAGGAAGTGAGGCGGGCTGGAGGGCTGGAGGGCTGGAGGGCTGAAGGGGGAGTCGACTTCAAAGGTCAGGAACATCAGTGACGCTCGGCTCCATTTCCTCTTAAGAAGGGAAACTTCCTTCCGCCGCTACTATCTTCAGCCGTGCGTCATCTTCCGTTGCCTTTGCTTCCTCAAAGGAGCCGCGTAGGAGGACATAATCGAGAAAGAGAAACGAATGAGAGTGTAGCGCGTGGCCATGCTTTCTCCTTTTCTCCGGTTTTTCGCTGGCCGAAGGGAGGCCAGTTGTCAGGAATTTCTGGGCAAAACTCAATCGAATAATAACGAACGGCTCGTAGAAAATTGATGTGGAAACAAGTGAAGCCTAAAGCCTGCGAGATCAGGGAAATTCAAGAATATCACGTGAGGAAGTGAGAACACTCGAGTATCGAGGAGAATCGAAGCGATGAAAAACAATCGATTCCTTCTGTCTTCTCTCCTTGTTCCTTTTTTTCTTTCTTTCTTTCTTTCTTTCTTTGAACTCGCCTCCTCCACTTCTTTGACCTTTTTCTCTCGCGGTTCATCGACTCGACCACGAGGTGGCCACTTCTTCCCCTTAAACCCGCCATTTGTCAAAGCGAATAAAGGTCTCAGGATTTCCTTTCAGGAGGGAAATGACGACGAATGCTAGGAAGAAACTAAAGATAGAACCGACCCAGAGAAATGTTAAATTTCTATAAGTGCTCTTTGGTGCTAAATCGGAAAGAGTGAAATTCCAGGAAGAGCATCAACATTTTGATGTAATTCCAAGTGGTTTCGGCTCATCTGCCGGAGACGCGATCATCCTGCTGGCTCAAATGCCATTTTGAAAAAAGCAGTGCTCCACTCAAGCTTTTAATATAACCACTCATCTCGCGGCCTTTCAGCGAGATAATTTGATTTTCCACTTTTTACCAAACTTTTTTCACGTGGCTGCTAGTGAGCCGCGCAATCTCGAATAATTGCGAACATCGCTGTTACCGGTCAAAGGTTAATAGCGATAGCTGCACCTATACCGACGCACTCGCACTTACAGAGTAGCCTTCGCGAATTGGCAGCAGCCAACAGAAGTTCTTCGCAGATATTTGCGAAGAGTTCGATAAGACCCAAAACCCACTGATGTAGTTTTTGGTTTTCTGGTCGTCTGGTCTTCCGGTCCTCTGGTTCTGTCGGACATGCAGCTGATGCTCCTTCTCTTCCCTACTCATAGGAATTGCATTTCAGAAGTAGCTTCAAAGATTTGCATAGACTCGTGACGTGGTTGTCCATGGAAAACTCGGGTAAAAGTTTAAGACGAGACTCCGTTACGATATCCAGGCAGCACGATCGCCTCCTGGAACTTTTCTCGTTCAAAGAGAAGATTATTAAAAAAAAAAGTATCAAACGCAAAAGATGGCCGCGGCGATTCTTTCTCTCCAGATTTCGTCATGCAGTCGAGGCGAATGCGTAGGATTCTCTTCTCTCCGATACAGAACGGTTTTCTCTGCTGAGAAAACAAACTCCCGGCTGTTCCATCGGAACCGCGAATGCATCATCGACTGAATCGAGAAAACAATTGAAACTCGTAAAAAGTGATTGTAGCTCGAGCGTTATGGCGCCATTGTCCCGTTGCGGTCAACGCCTTCAATTCGCACGAGCGAAAGGGTTGCGAGGGACAGATAAGGGATGCTAGAAAGTTGAAAGCAATTGAAAGATGGAATCGCGTCCGTTGTGCCGCAGAGCCTCTTACGTCTCTTAAACTAAAGGTTAAAGTTTGAGGAGGAGATCGTCGCTCTCGCTGCGCGACTTTAAAACTTTAATCCTGAGCCAAGAGTGCTGGTGCTTCCGGCAGCCCAGAGAAGCCAGGTTAGCCTGGAATTATTAAATGGGCACCTGTCTCCCACCACCTCTTGAGCATCCTAATTCGGGAGGATGCTTTCCATCCAGCAATTTCCTGGTGAGCTGCCGATAGACGGACCGGCGGGCGCGCCATGTTTTACGCTGTTATTTATTTATTTGTCGTTCTCCCTTGCTTTCCGCTGGACGATTGGCTCCCGGGAAACCGCACAGATCCGGGAACATTTGTCAGATTATTTTTCTTTTAATTTGTGGCGTATTATTCGGTAGGGAAAGGACGCAATAAATTGGCTTAAGCTATATAGGACTGAAGTCAACATGGCGCCCGTTGGCACTACATCATCCTTACGGAGCCCTGCCTTCCACCAAATTATTTATCATTTTTTTATGCAATACGTATCAAGATCCGTGCGAGGCTTTTTCTTAGTATCAGACAGGAAAACGTATTGACGTAGCTTATATAGGATCGCAAATACCTTCAACCTGTCTACTCGTCAGACTGCTAACTTCTCGTTTACCTTCTTCTTCCCTTTATCCATCCTCTCTATCTTCCGCTTGCATCAACTCGTCGAGTTTCGTTCTGATCGATAATTATCGCCGATAGCCATTATCAGCCGTTACCTCTTCTTCGATGTATCGATCGACTGGCACTTCTTTAGCAATGTCTGTCGCAGTGAGAAAATCTGAATGATTAACTGAAACAAAGGCTTCCAACGCAAAGAAGCAATTGAACTGGGATGTATCGAGGCGCCAGTAGCTGCTGCGAGGAAAACTATGGAGAAATTGAGGAAAAACTGGAAGTTGGTAGTTTTATAAACCCAACTGACAATGAACGTCAAAGAGACGAGGTGGCCGAGTGGTTAAGGCGTTGGACTGCTAATCCAATGTGCTCTGCACGCGTGGGTTCGAATCCCATCCTCGTCGAATATATTTTTTTTACTCTTTCTCGTTACGTGCAGTCCTCGAGAATTTAGCTGCGACAATCAATGAATGCAAACGCTGCTGCTGCTGCTGCTGCAAGCGACAGGAGAGGACTCGAAGAGAGTCGACAAAGAACTTGTCGCTGGGAACGCTGACTTTCCGCTCTCATTCCTGCTCTCTCTTTTTTCCAGTTCTCATTTCGCGTTTGAAATTTTGCGATGACTGATGCGATCGAGAGACAGAGAAGCCAGCAGTGTGCTGTGTGTAACGTTAATCAGGCATATTAACAGTCGAATGGGAAAAAGTGCATCCGGGGCAGAAGGCTTTGGGAAAGCGCGTTATTGCACTCTGAAGAATTCGTTCTCGTCCGTTTTATTTTTTATTTGAGAACCAGAGCAAAGCGAACGCTATTGCACGCGATAAAGGGTAACTGTGCGACAGCGCTCTTATTTAACTACACAGACTGAGTGCATTAGACCTTTTTACGAATTAATAAGTCCAGGTTTGCGTGTAAAAAGAGGAATTTCAGAAAAACAGAACGGAAGAGGGAAATATTTACCTCTCGTTTGAACACTGCCTGCCAAGTGCCGAACAATGTTTCAGTTAATACTTCCAGGCATTCCCCGCCATAGCTCTTGCCGCGCGCGCCTCTCCTTGTCTAACCTACAGCCGAACGAATCCTCTGTCATTCGTTCGCATTCCAATTCTTCGTTTCCCCAACTCGTCACCGTCAACGCGCTGCAATTTCCTGAAAGTCCAAAAGTTGACTCGATCGCTTGAAAGATGTGCTACCGCCATTAGCCTCCATTAATGATATTGATTGAACGGGGCGCTGTGGACGCGGAATATTTACCCGAGTCCGTGACACCGACTGGCAATTAATATCGCGAAAACGCGAAAAGGATCCTTCGAAAAATACCAATAACTCGTAACACTGGACTCTTAAAAAAAAATAAATAAGGAAGGGGAGGTTCGTGCTTTATTATTAAATTCGCTGCACCTCGTTAATTCCTCCCTCTCCCGAATGTTCTCGTTCTTTCTTTTCCCAGCGTAGCCTTTGTCATCGCCGGCGCCACTGTGTTCCCTGCCTCGAGTGGAAACCTTGAACGGGGGATGGCTTAGCGAAGCTGCTCAGGGTAGCTCGCTTACTCGTCGGTCTCTCCTTGCAGCTCCAGCGGACAAAAAAGACAAGCGACTCTTTTCCTCGCGAGGATCAACTTGAGGGAGTATTTTCTCTCTCAATGGTATTTACCACTTCTTATAGTTAGTCTGTGTACAACGAGTCACGTTAATCCTGAACGCCGCAAGCCGATTCCAGGTTGCGAGACGAGCGTCAGCTCCGTTACCGGGATCCATTGTGTCGAAGATCCAAGAAATACGGTTAATCCGCACGGTGCATCTGGTCCCGTTTTCTTTTCCGGGCAATGGCGGCGGTTCGCACGTATGAGTCTCCTCGGAGGATGGCAGATCGAACCTCAAAGGTGGTAAAGTGCACGTAGAAAGGTGTGCACAACGGGATAGAGGGATGACCGGCTCGAGTGCATCGCGCATCCATATTCATAGAGGGAGTGAACTGCCCTGTCGCGCGAGGCTTCCTTTCCCCTCGCTTCATCATTAATTACATTGACAGCCGCGTCCGCATTGGGCAAACTACCTGCATCCATGCTTATTTCAACTATAAAGGTTTTTGCGGTGCGACAGTAGGGAAGCGCCGCTGACGTTAATGTTTTTGAAATCATTGACTGGCACGTGTCGGGCACAAATATTGTCGATCGATCATCCATTGAAAATTTGTGAGAAGGAACCGAGAGGGACTTCGTCAAGAGGAATGGGACGATTGACATTTTGAGGAAAGAAAACATCCGTCTCAGATGGTTCGTTATCGTTAGCCCCGTGACCCGACCGAAAATCCCTCTGTCGTCGTGTTCCACGCTGAACGTTCTACGACCTTTGGTGGGACACGCGAGACAAACTTTTCAAGAGGCGTCTAGGGGCGTCTAGGGGCGTCTAGGGGCGTCGCAGCCAGCACCGAAAGGTGAGCCAGTCGAACGCTGTCGCAACGTTGCAGCTCGTTGCTGCACTTTATGTCTCCCTATATAATATATCGAGGGCATAATGCAACCACTTGGAAAGCACTTGAGCAGCCAGTAGGATAATTAATTCAACGATCTCCCCCCCACTTCCTTCTTATCCTACCCGATCGAGAGGAACTCAACGATCCTGATGCTGCAACGGGAGCGCATTGTCCTAAATTGCGCTAAATTTGTCCAGGTGTCTTTGCTAAACGTTGAAACAAGGGCGCGTCCGGGCGTTGCTCTCTGGTCGCAGCGACGCGACCACCGCGTCGATGCGATTCAATTTCCACTAGTTTTCCCGCCGAGAGTCACGCGAGCTCTTGACAATCCTGGGTGGATCGAGGACTACATGGATGCCTCTCCATCAATCTGCTGTCGAATCACGAGAGAATAGAGAGGGAGTGGCGGGGGAGACACAGAGAGTAAGAGAGGAAGAGAGGAAGAGAGGAAGAGAGGAAGAGAGGAAGAGAGGAAGCGTAATACCTGACTCATCTCCTGTGAAGAGCAGAACATTTCGACAACTGTCAGGTGCACGAGTAATGGGAGGAATGTTCAGGTATTAGTCAGGATTTTTTCACCGGAACTTGTGTGACAGGGGCGGATCAGCGGCGTGCCTTGAGAACCCAATACAATTTTACGCTGAACTCCATGTAATAATTTTTACTCGGATGTCCGGCGCTTCGGGACAGCGTAGCGTGGAACATTCTGCAGGCATAAAACACAGGGGCGGATCGAGTGGGAGGGAGGGGGGCGACTGGGTGAACACAGTGACGCAGGTTAACGTTAGTCCAGCATCAGGGTCGCATGAGTCTTTGGTACTTTAGTTAACAGGAGGCAGACCGTCCATCACGGGAGGTCGTGTCCCGTAAAGAGTATAATTCTCCCTCGCGACGTCACCATATACTCTCCCATGAATATCTCTGGCGCATCCCTCGCCATTTTTCAAGCCCGTGACTTTTACAAAAATTATCAACCCGACGCCCTGACCCGTGTCACCTGATATAAGCCTAAAAGCTACCAAACAAATATTCGGAAACTCGAGTAATTCGCTTTAAAGGGACGAGTCGAATTACCGAATTTCTTTTCCTTTTTCTTCCCTCTGCGTTACTCTTGTGCGTCTCGCGACATTGTACGGTTGCAGGTCGATTTCACGAAAGAGTCCTCCTCGTGCTCCTCGCGCTCCTCGCGCTCCTCGCGCTCCTCGTGCACGTGCATTCGAGCCCAAAGGACTTACTCGGTCTCCGATGCGTCTCGTGTAATTGCGGTAGCCACGACGGCAGCTTTAATCTGGACGAGCAATGGTCTTCTTCCGTGCTCGTGATTACGGGGTCTTACCCGGGTGCTTTCTGTCTGCTTATTTTTCTCTTTTCGTCCCGTTACGGCCCCCTCCCCCTCCGCCCCATATCTCCCACTTACTTTCCGTTCTGATCGTCGCAACTGTGCAGGGTGGAGTCTAGGATTGCAGCAGCTGTGCAACGAGAGCGCGACTCCTGGCAAATGGTTGGTCGACTCGTAACGGAAGGAAAACGTAGAATAGCCTGAGCGTGAAAAAGAACAGCCATCGCTAGAAATGAATTGTTTAAGGCTGATGGGAATTATGGAAAATCTGAAAGCCAGCGAAATACTTTTAGAAGAACAAAACCTTTGATCGCTCTTTGAGTTTGACGCAAAGAAAAGAATTTGCAGTCGGCTCGTCGATCGTAACGATCCTTCCGTTTGCATCACAAATTCCTCCTCCACTCGATCGACTTTTATCTACAAAAAAAAAGGTATTCCCGTTTGGCAAAAACCAGATGGTTAAGGTTTTCTACAACAAGACTAGCTTATTGTTTGAAAATGTCATCAGGTCCAGTGCGCGTGAGCAACGACGAGCAGATCCAGATTCTGGATTGCGAAAATATGTATTTGTGCAGCTCAAAGTTGGGGTTGAATCGTAGTCACGCAGCTAGAGAGCCCTTTCAGTTAATTCGTGAAAATAGCTAGTTCAAAATTTATAGCTCTCCCTGCCCCCCGCAGCCCGGAAATGGCAACCTCTCTTTACAGAGGGTTGCTCTGTACTGCCTAGAACCCCTTTCTCATTAGGACGAAGGGGCAGCAGAGAATACGGAAAATTGGATGCCCTGAAAGTATTCAAGCCACGTTCCTGCTGCGACTCCGACTCAGGAATGTCGAAACGACCGAAGGAATAAACGCTGCTCCGACACTGGCCCCTTCCCTCCCCCTCCTTCCCCCTTTCAAGCACGAATAAGGAGCAAATACTACTTATTCCTGCAGTTCTTATCCGTCCGGTGCCTCTGGATTTCTTCGAGTTTCCAAAACAAGCGACCCCTTCGCAGGCTCTCCCAGTTTGCTGGTTTGACTGTCGTTACGTTGGGCCAACTCGTTGCCGAAAAGCATCGCGTTACAACCGGTTTCCCAATTTCGCAGCCACAAAACAGGCTGACTGCACGTCGCACGTCGGCTTTCATTTCAAACACGACCAACGCTCGGGCTGGCACTTTGTTTATTCGGAACAATGACGGCAGCGACATTGCACGCTGCGTCTGGGAAAGGAACGAATGGAAATACTCAGTGGATGCGGACTCGAGTGCGCTCGGTGGCTCCAGGTTCGAGGAAGGATATTATTTTCAAAAAAGCAAATTCAATATAGATTTTCCCAGTCAGTTTGTTCCCATGATCATCGCCAAAGCAGTCGCAATAATAGTTCCTCGAGCCCTTTCCTCCCTTTTCTCCTTTTTCTTCTCTTTCTTCTTTTTCTCCTTCACCGCCTTTCTCCTGCCTCCCCCTCAACCCGTCGGGTCTTAACGAAAATACATTGGATAGCCGCAGACTTGCCTACATCCCACATTTCCAACAATCGCGTAACATCCTTTCCCATCCCGAAGCAGAGTTCGAAAGTTATTGCACACGCGCCTTACCCGAGTACGCACAATCTGACCTGAACTTTTTTTTAATCTGATTGCAGCCTACGAACGGAACAACCACGTGGTCTGGAACCGGGTGGTGTTCGTCAGCAGCTGAGCCGAGCCTTGGATCTTTGGGCAAAAAATTCGAAGCTCACCTTTCAGGAGGTTAACAGCGACCGCGCAGACATTTTGGTCTACTTTCAACAGTGAGTATTACGAATTCTCTTTGCTCCGTGTTGTTCTCTCTTCACCTGCACACGGTGAACACACCTCGAGAAGGATCCTCGACTTCGAAAGGAGAACGGAAGCCGCCGCACCCTTCCAGTCACCGAACATTTGGAACAGCGCGGTGCTTGAGCTTAGCTGGCAACACCACTGGGGCCAGGAGCTTTTGCGGGCCGCGCTAGCTGATTGCGAATGCGACGGCTACGTTACGTACTGCGGCGCCCAAGGTACGAGTGTCCTAGAACGTTGGCAGCGCACGTGCTCGACATCTTGAATTACGTCCCCCGCGCCCCCCGCGCCCCCCGCGCCCCCCGCGCCACCTCAGGGCGAGCTCTGGTCCTCGTAGCTGCCTTTGGCCGCCGATCCCATTGTCACTGTTCGCTCTGACAATATCCTGGCACTGGATTAGCAGGAAGAGAGCGCATTTCGCATTGGTGAATATGGCTATTGGATCCGTAGGGCAAAACATATTGAAGTTTCGACTGGGTAGCCGGAACAAAAGTAAGAGACCAATGGCAGCGGAGGAAGAGCTAAGAGAAGGACAAGAACGAAGAGAAGCTTCGTGCGTCGAAGGCGCATTCCGAGATCGAAAAGTTCGTGTTGACTGAAAGTTCGTTCAACTGAATCTTCGTTAGTTTAGCTCGTAGCTGCGCGAAGTCTCGAGCAGACTCCAAGTAGCAGCGGAGAGAACTTCGACATGCACTTTTGGGCTTAGATTTACATTTTCCTTCGGATTTAGCTTTGAGCTTGCGGTTGGACTTTGAATTTAGTCTCGTAAGAGAAAGCTTCCGATTAATCTTGAAATAGTAGATCGCTGCTTCTTTTGGTTAGGCTTTACTCATAGGATTGGACGGACGACCGTATCTCTGCTGCCCTTACAACCTTGGCCACCGTCGAGCCCCCCATCGGTCTTGATTCCCACATAAATTGCGCCTTTATCACCTTTATCAATGCGAGCGAGTCATTAGTCTGCGAAATCCGGGCTCTTAATTTTCCCCTGATTTATTTTCGGATGTTAATTAAGAAATAATTAACCTCGGCTTGGTCATTAACGGATTGAAGTCGAGCGGACTCGTGTAGTTCAGCTTTGCAGCTCGTAACGTGGAATCCAACGTTCGAGTGACCCACCTTATTTTTTATTTCTCCTCCGGTCGAGTGATCTCGCAGGTATTATATTACGTGCGACAACGTGTCCTTTGACGCAGGAAACTCGCCAAAGCACTTCGCACGAATTGGTTCCTTATTATATAAATTAGAAGAAAATGACCGGGACAAAATTTCACTTGCAAAGTCAACCAGCCGCAACCTCCCAATAATAAGATCTTCATTTTGTCAAGCCGAGCTTTCGAAAGTTCGATCCTGTGGATGTACGTAGGTCGCTCGGTCTGGGTCTTCGCGGTTCGCTGTGATACCAGGAGGAGGAGCAGCGCTTTGCCTTGCTAATCTAAATTAAGCAGCCATGTAAACAGACCGTATCCCAATCCATCCGAACTTTCAAGCGAAACGGTTCCCCTTTGTTCCGTGCTGCTTTCAATTCCACTCTTTGACCCCTGGCCACATTTTTATTACACGTAGGAAACGAGTAACCCGCGTCCCAATTCTTCTCACCTTTACGCAAAATTTATCAAAAGTTCTGAGCAGCAGAGTCGAGCGTCTCTCTCGTTACAAAGTTGGTAATAGACGAGCAAGGAAGGGTCGATCCACCGCGAATTCAGTTTTTTCTCGTCGTTTCCGGGCGCATGGTATTTTCCCTTAACAAGAGTCAAGACTTTATTGCGCTATCAGATCGAAACTTTGATCCCTTGGAAGGAGCAGGGCGTCAGCCAAAATATTTTGTCCCGGCCGTAACAGCGGGACGACGTTAATCGAAAGCGCCGTAATAAGCAAATAAGAAATAGCGTAACCCAGTGGCGCGTGGATTTTCTCTCCTCGTTAAGTTACTACTGAGAGAATCCAATAAGCCAAGCGGATGTTCTTTTTGTCGTGTTGCAGGGGCTATCACGGAGACGGATATCCGTTCGACGGGAGAGGTCAGATATTGGCGCACGCCTTCTTTCCTGGAACCGATCGCGGCGGCGACGCGCACTTTGACGAAGAGGAGATCTGGCTTCTAACGGACAGCAGCGAAGAGGAAGGTAAGTTCCACCCCCCACGTCCGTACCTTCTCCGCATTCGGCTAAATTCTCATAACAATATGTGTGTACGTGCGCGCACACCTATGATCGCCATTTTTCCTCTTTCGTCGATCTCATAAGGAAAAGAGTCTGCGAAAGAGAAATCGCGTCGAGGATTCCGGAAGCACCGTCTCTTCTCGGGTTTTCCCCTGAAAGGCGAATTCAATAGAGAACCGGGAGAACACGTGTTTACGTGTCCTAAAGTCCAGCAGAGGCTCTTGCTCGACTTCCGAGTAGCCGAACGTCCGTCGATTCGGATCGGTACGAGCGCAGTACGAGGCTGGAAAGCAGAAAAAGAGTGAAGACGATATAGAGAGCATGGAAGCCAGGGAGAAAAACGTCCCTCGAACCACCATCCTTATAACTTTTTCCATCTTCGACTATTCTACAAGAGGAGCAGCAAACTCAACGGATCCTCCTCCTGACCAGATGTCCCAGCCCCCACCTTCCCCTTTCCCTCTCAAGTTTCATCATTCTCTCGTGAGCTTTTTTTCTTTCTCTCTTTCATTCAATCGAACTCTCTTGCTCTTTCGATGAATTCTTTCGTCGACTTCAGTCGTTGCGGGTTTCACGTAAATTCATTGGTTTTCGGTAACGGAGCAGAACGAATGGACCGATCGAAAGGATAGAAGAGAATGTTTAAAAGAATGCAAATCGATTCATATCGAAACTGAAAAACGTGATTTCAGAAATTAGGAATAGACTTGCGGTCGTTGCATGCGAAAGTCATCGTCTGGGATTTCCCTTCATCGGGAAGGGACACCAGGACGCTATCGATCCCAGCTGTATCCTTCAAAATGGAGAAGGTCTCGCTGAGCCGTGAACTCGCTGCCTTCTCACTAAGAACACGACGGGACAACCAAATCTCTTGACCCTCGGATTCTATTTGCTCTTATCGTTCGGCACTTGTAGCAATTTTTTTGAGCACGATACGCATCCCTACTTGAATTCGAGGTCACCCTGGAATCCTGAAGATAGCGCCAGTTTGAGATTCGAATTATCGTTGGACCATTGTTCGACGAATTTATTTTGAAAGAACCGACTATCCCAATCTCAGATTTCAAAGACGTCCAAACAGACCCAGAGTCAAGGATTCCGATAAGTAAAGCCGACTCTGTGCTGCTCTATAACGAACTGCAGGAATTACGAGGGTTCGCGAGAGCGACGAAAATCCGATTCCATTGTCGAAATTAATTCATAAGGTGCGCAATTATAGATCGTGCAGATTTGGCGGAGCAATCGTGACGGTTTTGCATTTGCCACGCACAGGCTGAGGAATATTCACCGATCAGTCCTCTAATTGGGAGAATTTCCATTTGGCGTCGCACCGAATTTCAAGGATTTCCAGTAGCTCGATAATAATTGCCTCCGTAATTGTTTTCATATTTGAAACTCCCATAAGTCATTCTCTAGTCGAGTTTCAGTCAGCCGACGTGGTAGGAGACATTAAAGACAGGGAGTTTCGCTACTTGCAAACACACAAGGACATTAGGGCCGCCTGTACTTTAGTGGGCCGCATGCGGCTGATCGTGAGATCGATCGCCGAGCGCTGCTGTCTTAGGTTTCAGGCTTTCCCTCCTTTCTTCCTTTTTTTCCTTTCTTTCACGAAACTCAAAATAACTCGGCTTGGCAACCAAAAGGAAGAAGAAACGATTAAAAGAAATGAAGCCTCGATTAAATCGCATGCAATCCAATTCAGCCTTGTGTATCATTGGGTCGACGGGCAGTAGATGGCGATCTCATTTGCCCAGTGAAACGCAGATGAGTATCGAAATGGACCAGCGCGTCTCCTGCCTCCCTGACCCTTCGTCACTGGACTCGCACTACCCGTTTACCCCAATTCCCTTTATCCCCTACATTCTGTCGAGTCGACGGGAAGTTCTGTCTCTCGCAAACGATATTGCGGCGGAGGGCTTAGATATTCGAAGGGTTGTCGAGCCTCGTGAATTCGCCTCGGAACCTCGCAGACTTATCGAAAACCGATTAGTCCTCGGCGGCAGTCCTTCGTTCCCGCCCCAACAGCTTCAACCGAGAAACACTTCGCTCTTAAGCCGATGGCAAATATATTCCTACGGTAGGGATCCTCCTCGCCCCTTCACCCTCTCTCTCTCTCTCTCTCTCTCTCTCTCTCTCTCTCTCTCTCTCTCTCTCTCTCTCTCTCTCTCTCTCTCT
>JARQTH010000528.1:440595-451505 GCA_030142595.1 Trachelus iudaicus
AGAGAGAGAGAGAGAGAGAGAGAGAGAGAGAGAGAGACAGAGAGAGAGAGAGAGAGAGAGAGAGAGAGAGAGAGAGACCCAGGCTCGGAAGCAACGGGGCACTTCCGGAACCTGAAGTACACCTCAGGAAAACCAGGATCACGTAGTTCCCGAAGCATTTGTCCGAAAAAGTCACGCGATCTCTTAAAAGTGCGATACGGCTCGTTAGGACGCGGCGAACCACTCGCAATCAGGAGGAAGAACTTGAAGAAAAGGGGGGTCAGGCTGAAAGGGAAATTACGTGCTTGCGTCAATATATTTACTGCCCTCTGCTAAAAAGACAAAGACACGACAGCTCCTCTGTGAACCGAACCTTAGCTTTGTGCACAAGGGTTTGTAACTCAAACGGGAATCTCATGTCTGATGTTTCAGGAACGAGTCTCTACGCGGTAGCTGCCCACGAATTCGGCCACTCCCTTGGGTTGGCCCACAGCTCCGTTCGCGGTGCACTGATGTATCCCTGGTATCAAGGACTCAGTACGAATTACGAGCTGCCCGAGGACGACAGACATGGAATTCAACAGATGTACGGTAAGTGCGCAACCGAGGGTCAAAGGGATCTTGGAATACGGTCTCGACTCTCGAGTCTCGGAAGGAGAATCGGCCTGAGCGAGCAGAGCGAGTAGCGTGATCCCGCAAATTAGGTGCATTCTCGCAGTTACGTCCTGCCGAAATGCGAAGCACGCGTCAGAGCCAATCCAAGTGGCTCGAAATTTATGTATGTACGGCGGAGTCGAGTCTAGCCGATTACTATGCACGTAACGTTGAATAGTGCGGAATTAGCTTCTCTAAGCCGCGTCGGAAGTCCGCGTTCTGCTTACACGGCATATTATACCGTCTACCTGTTTGATACGCCAGCTTTAACCAGATACGGAGGCGCCTTGTTCCACGTTCAATTTATTCGAGAGCCTTCTCGCTGTAACTGAGATCAATGACGACGCCAACCTCAACTCCAGCGTCAAATATCCAAGCGCAGCTCACGGTGCATTAGCGAGCAACGATATGACTACTACAGGCAACCCTTGCGCCGTGCGCTGGAATTAATAGCCGCCAACCCTCCAAGAATCCAAAGGGGAGCGCTTATCGCCTATCGCGTATTCGTAGCTACGGTCTCTGCGGATTAACGCGACAAGTGGGGCATCTCGCGTGTGCCTGGACGCACGTGTCACGTAATCGCCAATGAACCGTCCGGTTCCACGTGAGTCGTGCCGTTTCCTACTCTGACGATGAGCGAGCGAGCGAGAGGCCAAGGGTGGGTTTAACGGGAAGCAACATGTCGCTGCCATTGGCAGCAGGGGGTCCAAAATGCACGTAAATCTACGGCAGCAGCCATGCGGTGGAATCGCGGCTACTGGATGGACGACGATGCGGGTCAACGGTTTTTGGTCTTTGACGAGAACTCGCGTTCTACTTACTCGGTTAGGGGTCAAGGACTTAGCTGCAGAAGGGTATTTCAAATGAAACCTGAATAAAATATAAAGAATGACCAGCACCGGGTCCTCGGGGTTTGAACTGCACGCTCGAGTGATTTAGCGCACTGCGGAGCTTTGGCGATTCCCGAGGGATTGCGAGTGCATTCGTTGTAAATCCCCCTCCCCCCTCTCCCCTCTACCCTACACCAGGAGCATCCAGCTCGCCCTACATACGTATGCACGATCACGACTACGTGTGCGGAAGGGCACTGCGCTATGGCGGCCTTTCTGAGAACCGTTATGACCGAAAGACGAGGAAGGGTAATGCATACGTAACGGCAGCCGCGGCGCTGTTCGCCACAGGAACTCCTCTCGGGTATCTGCATATATATTGCGAAATGGTGAATTGCAGCCGTCAGGTCATCGGCGAGAATCGCGGCAAAACGCGAGAACGGCAAGAGGCCAGAAACAGTCGTAGGACAGCTGGCATGGAACTGGCCGTGATTCGTGACACCTGATGCTAAGTGCGACGATCGCGTCTTCGAAAGTGACGTGGGGCGCAGATTTTGGATCGAAGATTCGTCCGCGGTTGGAATCGCCGCACGTTAACCTTCGCGCGCTATGATCCAGAATCGATCCTGCTTGGACAGGCGAAGTCGCTGGTGCCTTGATGGTCCATTTACGAGAGAGATTTAAGAAATACGCGAGTGCACGCCGTGCTGTCCGGACAGACGCCTTATTTTGGGATTCGTGTCTTTCCTCGAGGAGTCAGGGACTTTTACTTTTATTTTTATTTAGAATGCGTGCAGGTCCTTGACGATCAGATCTGTTTGGGATTTGAGCGTGAATAAGTCGCGATAAGACTTTGACTGACTTTGACTGTCTCGGGTGTGGCGCACCGAGCCCCCCGGCTTCCTTCAGGTTGCTTTTTTGCGCACCATTTGTTTGGCTGTAACCTCATTTACTCCGGCGACCGACGCAGCGCACCGGCGTCTCCTGCAAAGTAACTCGAATAGAAATCCCACTCGGAAATTAAACCTTTGGAGCATCTCGAGAATCGTCTCGCGCTGGCCCCTCCTTCCACCCTCCTTCCAGGCTCGCGCCGCGGCGAGATCAAAATTCCGACTACAACGACTCTGCCCCATCCCACAGTGGCAATTGACTCCCCGTTGCAAGGGACGCCGCTCATCCACTTGCATTTCAACTTTTTAGTTTTTTACGCGAAATCACCACAAGAGTACTCGTGACGCCATCTTTTCTATCTCCTCGATTAGAACATTTACGTTTACATTGTCGTGGGATATCCCGATTTCCGAAAAAATTGCACGTCTCTCGATTGGCAATCTTCTTTTGCCTTCGAATTAAATAAATGACAAAGTCAATCGCGTCGCTATCGGAACTTATTTGAACTCTGACAGCCGCTAGACGTTCGGATAATTTCCCCGTATCGAGAGACATTCACGTGCGATTTGATTGCAACTGACAGATCGCCGAGTGGCCCTTTTGTCTCGAGTCAGTCGCCCTCCTCCTCCTCCTCGATCTCCTCGATCTCCACGACTGATCGTGAGCCAAACCCCCGAGAGACATTTCTAAGCCCCCGTGCGAGTAAACAAGCTCACGAAAACTAAATTTCAAAGTGTTTACCGGTGCCACTTCTTTTTTTTTTTTTTTTATTTCACGCAGCAAATCTTCTGTCGTCGATGTAAATACAGAATTTAGTCAGAGGGGGAGGATCGTCCTTTCCTCTTTCCCCCTTTGCCTTCTACGGGACCCCTTTCGCGCGTTTCGACTCCTTCTTTATTATTCAACGAGGATTATTCCCATTTTTCATCCGGCTAATATGAAGTACGCAGCTTGTTGGGAAGGGAAAAAGCGCTCGATCAACCAGCTTTTATATGCACGAGTCTACGGGACTCCTCGATGAGGCTCTTGGCAACCGTCTAGCAGCTAACGACCGATTCATGCTCTGCCGATATTACTTGCCAATTTTTCCGTCGCGCACAAGTACGAGCGCAGTATCATAATAATATAGCGTGTCATTGTGTCGGGCCGACAGTGGACGCTCGATTTAAATGGGGGAAGATAGCTGGGAATATTACGGTAATATTCGTCCATGTCGAGCGCAGAGCAACACGTTAAAATTGCGTGTTGCCACTTATAGGTTTTACTAATTCGCGGACGGTTCGCTGACGCCGAGCGAATATTCATTATCATTCGATTCGGCTGACTGTTGCGTAACGTGCTTCGTTCTGGCGAGTCTAAATCCATTTGGTAATCGGATTTACGTGACGCTGCAATATTCTGTTGGCATTTTCGGAAATCTAGCCAGGGCTTTCCCGAAGAAGAAGAAGAAGAAGAAGAAGAAGAGCGACAGGTGTAATAGAAAAAGAAATTAAGAATTTGAAAAAAAAAAGAAGAAATGAAAACTCGGTCGATGCGATCGAACCGTCGATTTCCTTTGTAAATGTCTTTGACATGCATAAAGATGACATATATCGCCGCGCTGCTCTCTTTCCATTATGACCCAAGAAACGCTTATCTCGAGCCAGTTGCGATCGATAGGATACGTTATTTGGATGCTGCACCCGATGCACCCGATGCACCCGATGCACCCGATGCACTCGTTGCCAACGACCAAACATTCGTATATTCTTACGTTGTTTTACTGATCGTAAACTTCATTTAATTGCTCTAAAGCGCTTACAGCATTCCTCTCTCAAGGAGTCCTGGCATTCCGGGGATCCGCGTGTCATTCTCATGAAAAGGTCCCATTATCGGTGGTTAATTGAAGAAAAAGAGCACGAGGACAATGCTCGTAGTTGCACGTAAGGCGATATTTGCGGTGCAGTCTGGGGACGTTAAAATGCAGGCGGACGGGACGGCGCAACTGGGACTCGCTATTCGTGATGCGACAGTCCGAAGCTTCCTGTGCGGCCAGAACTATCAGGTGCGATGGTTAATGCGCGAGAACTTCGATTGAGCTTGCAATACTTTTATAGTGACTTTTCGAATCGTTAATTATTAGCCGGATAATATACAGAGCGGTGCACAAAAGTAGGTCAGTCGGGTAGGGGCAGGTTCGAGGGTAGTTTGAAAACTCCATGGCTAAAGTTCCGAGATTTAACATAGGAGTGCGTTATCGTCGAAGAACTTCTCAAGACTTTCGAAGGAGCGTGAGCTAATAAAATATTTCGAGTGCTTCGATTCCGATGAACACTCGGGGCGGAGGGGGTGGGGGGCTCCAGCGACAGGAATCCTTCTTAACTTTTAACTGATCGTCTCTTTTCTTTTTCAGGTGCCCCCGAGGAAAGGCTTTGGGGAAATATACCTGGCGGAGGAACGCAACCGGAACGTCCTCCCGCGGCTGCACCCAGTACCACAACCAGTAGCACTACGACAACTACAACAACAACAACAACAACCTATAGACCCTGGAGAACCCGACCTACCAGACCTACTCGACCTACTCGACCTACTCGACCTAATCACTATCCCGAGGAGAGACCCAGGCGACCCGATCGTTACCCTGTCAAACCGGACTACAGGACCGAGCGTCCTGATTACCAACCTCAACGACCTCATAAGCCACACCGACATCACACCACTCCCTCGACCACTGCTGCCATCGCGACCACCACCGTCGCCACCAGTCCCACGATCGGTTACAGGCCGCGACATCGCTTGACGCCGTCGCCGAGGGACGAAATACCCGATAAGTGCGACACCAGCTACGACGCCATTAGTATCATTCGACGGGAGGTCTTCATATTCAAAGGGCGGGTGAGACTCTTGGAAAAAACTCTTTATCTTCTTCCTCCTTCTTCTTCTTCTTTGCGATCCTTTTAAAATCTCAAGTCTTCCCTACTTTCCGACAATCCTGCAATATTTCGCCAATCAAACGCCTGACGTTGCAGTACCTCTGGAGGATAGGGGATCAGGGACTCTACGAGGGCTATCCCGCGGAAATAATACGGCTCTTCAACCTACCCAAGGATATCGACCACGTGGATGCCGTTTACGAGCGTCCGGATAAGAAAATTGTCTTCTTCGTTGGAAACAAATATTTTCTTTTCAACGGAAACATCCTGGAGCCCGGATATCCACGACCACTGGCCGACTTAGGTCTCCCCAGGACCTTGGAGAAGGTCGACGGCGCCATGGTCTGGGGACACAATAGCAGAACTTACTTTTTCAGCGGAACCATGTATTGGAGGTAAAAAATGCTTCTTCTCCGTTATGGAATAATCCCTTGGTACTTCTCGGTCCTTTGACCCTCGAGACTTGCAGTGTGCCGGTCGGAACAGTTGTGCGTACGGTCGCACCTGACGCATTGGGCGATGAGTCATGGTTACGTCACGCCATCCGTCATGCGACGCAGAATCGAATCTTTAGCATTTCGCTTTTCGGAAGGCAAAGCATTCGCGAGCTGTTTATGTCCAAGAAAAGTTCTCAACTAGTAAATTACACGGTTGCGCGTCTGCGATATTTGGGAAACTACAAAACTTTTCAATTTAGTTAGGGCTCAGCCACATCAACTATGTATTTGTATAGTTATATCTGAAATGCAAAGTTCGATTAAACTTTGGAAATTGATAGAAAATTCTTGGCATCAGTTTGCCACTTTTTATCCGATACATTGACATTTCATGAAATATTACCGAAATTGAGCAAATTCAAATAATTATTGATCCATTCCAGATTCGATGAATCGGAGAATTACGTGGAGCTCGACTATCCCAGAGACATGACCATGTTCGCCGGAGTTGGCTATAATATCGATGCGGTATTCCAATGGAAGGATGGTGAGTCTGAGTCTTTGTATTAAATGTCTATGAAGATTAGAATAAATAATAACCAGTGTCTTTAACCATTTTCAGGCAAGACGTACTTTTTCAAAGGCAAGGGCTTTTGGGAATTCGACGATCTGCGCATGAAGGTAGCTCACGAGAAACAAAAACTCTCGGCTCCCGTCTGGATGGGCTGTCCTCGTAAGCTGGAGACACCAGATCTAGAGACCAATCTTCCCAAAAGGTCGAGAATGATCCAGAGTTTTGCTCCGAGAACCACGTGCACGCTGACGCTTTTACTGGGCCTTGCGGCGTTCTCGAGGCTAACGTAAAGCAGGATATACTTTCGCGAATTGCAAATCACGAGGAAGAAATAAAGAAAATAAGAAAGAAGGATATGCGTCGTCGTCCAAAGAATCGAATCCCTGCTTAGAGTTCTTCTTGAACGGGAAGTCGAGTGGCACTTTCCACCAATGGCAATTGTCCGAAGCTTTCAAGTAATTTTTCCATATCCGTTAAAATGGATCTTTGCGACTGTCCGGTCGACCGAGAAAATAAGAAAAAGAGAAAGTAGAATGGAAAATGAAATCTCGAAATGTTCCTGCTGTACGCGAACATTACGAAATATGCACGGGAAGCCACTGCCAAATATCGATGTCGATAAATAAGAGATATTTAAGGCCCTATCTTTCGTGAAGTTACCTTACCGATAGACTTGTTCATTTTTGTACCGTAAATGGCCTAAGAGGTTGATCACGGCCAGGCACATATCCATTTATAAATGCGCGTTTCCACAGGCAGACTTTACAAAAGACATCGTTCGGCGAACGTAGTCAGTCGCACGATCGTCCGCGCTTATCATATTTTTATACATTTTATACCGTATTCTATTCTATTTAACTTAATATTTAATTTATATTTTTCTATTAACTTTTTTATGTAGCAGGGCAAAATATCGTCAAGATTACTCCGTAGACAATTGTTGTTTTATTATTTAGTCTCGATCAAAAAAGATTGCGCAGTTATTAGTCGATGAGCGACTCTAAGAATAAACTACGCAACTAATTGTGAAAACTTTATTCGGCAGGGCTACGTCATTAATACGATTAGGAGATATAAAAAGTATAAGTCTACATGTTATTTATATGAAATTATTATGGTATTAGTGTATGGCACTGCGAGTGCCCCCAGTTTTGTAAACTGTGATATTTATATAGCGCGATGGAGTAGTAGCTAGACTAATCGGAAATAAAGATAAATCGTGGCGATCCTTCATAGCCAGCACCGCAATCGCCTTTACAAATCCACTCAACGGTTTTACATTCAGCAAATGAAAGTTCATCATCATTATATTTATGAAAACCTTTATAAGTGCCTCAGCATTTTTGTAACAATTATTTGAAATCTTAGGAGGTTTACTACGCTGGTGACTCAGGCGCGCTTTGAAGGAACGATTGACTGAATTGATACTTCAAAATATACTCGCAAGTATCTTGTGCATTTGGTGGCTGACGTCGATAGCGGTACTTTTTCGGCAAACTACATATTATATAGTACATAGTAAAGGATGAAGTACGAGATTACGAACGTCCTGCTCGTTCCTCGAAGCCTTCCACTATTGGGAAACGTACTAAACTAAAAGGGAGACTAGTATACCGAAGTAGCATGGTAAGGATACATTATATTTTCTAAGTCCGTGCTTTCTATATGTATATATAGGGGAATAAAATAATTTCAATGTACCTGCTTCTCATATCTCCTTTCGCATTCAACATCTCTTTGATATGTTATGTGATTGACAATGCCGGGTTATGAACATGCAGTAAATAATCGCAAGTCAAATATATAAAAAAATGATCGGTTTATTCACTCTCTTTGCATGCTGTTAAAACTTTCTTCGGAAAATTAGCAGATATCTGTAAAATGATGAATCTAAGGATGCAGATCGGGCGGAGAATACGGATCCCAAGGGTTGAGGGCGCGAAGAGTTGTCTGAACTATAGTGTCCACTTCAGCCATAGCTCCGATACCCGTGTCACCACACATCAAAGTCTTCGTGATGCAGGTAACCTCTTTATATCCCCACGACTTGAGCAGGGACACCTGGCGAAAAAAAAACAGTTGACTTTTTTTTTCAATAAATTACTACAAAATGAAATATCTGTATGCCATACCTGAGGGGCAGTAACCGGATGTTCCCACATCCTAGTGTTCATTGCAGGGCAAAATAGCAAAGGCTTGCTGGTATCCCAGGCCCGCGCAACGCACGTTAGTATGTTGTCACAAATGCCGCTTGCAAGCTTCCCAAGTGTATTTGCATCTAAGGGAGCTATGAGGAATAGGTCCGCCCACTTAACTAGATCTATGTGGAGCACTGGGTCGCCACGATCTTGCCAGGCAGCCCATTCCACCGTGTCCGAGAGAATTTGAATTCCCGGTGGTAGCTCGGATTCCTTCAGAAAATGTTTGGCTCGCTCCGTTACGACAATGCGCACATCCAAGTTGTACTGCCACAATTTCTCTACCAACTGAGGCAACTTTATCGTGGCCACGCTACCGGTACAGCCGATCAATACCTTTTTTATTCTCGACATGCTCGTTGTCCTCTACTGTCAGATTTAAGTGTATCCAATTTAAAATTGATCTTGCAAGACAGCTAGATCAATAAAGTTAAAGGTATTGAACGATACCCTGTACGAGCTTGGTGTTTATATGCTAGAATCACTTTATATGGCTTCTTATATGCACTAACTTAAATATCCCAGTACAATGGAATTAACATTTCTTAAAATATAGAGAATAAAGATGCCTTTGCAACGAGAAAGAGCAGTGTATAATACACAACGCTAAATTAAAAAATGCAACCCTAGTTAAAGGTATCGTAAGCACTCGTAGCTGTAAGAAGATATGAAAGAAATAAGAAGTTAGCCTATCGTGAGTCCAATAGAACAAGAGTGCGTCCAAATGATATATTCTGTTTCAGTAAAACCAATTATTTGATATCTACTTCAATTGGTACGTGTTTAAGACTTTGTCGACACCCTATCTTTGTCAATCTGTGTTTTAATTGTGAACACGATGTAAGAAGTGTGCAAATACAAGATTCTCTGTATAATTCTACCGATACCAGGAAATCGTGCTCTTAAAAACTAGTTTAATATTGATAAATTTTAATGAATTTATATATATATATATATATATCTTCTCGACGATTAACAATATCTTATTTTGACTATATATTGACGCCACTTTCCATAGCCCTATGGTAACGTCATTTTCCAATATATAAGTGTGTGTATAATTATATCTAGACTTTGGAAGGCAGCAGGTTTGTGAGTCTTTACTAATTGAGGCTACCAAGTGTACTACGGTTAATTATTGACAAGCGTGTACGATTACAGTCCTTTGAAGATACATGCGCATATAACGTGTTTTAAATGAAGATATTCGTAGGCACGATATACCTATATTTAATTCAGCGACCTTTCGTCGACGAGGCTTCCTTGAGATGCACAATTTACAGAGATGATTCCGTCAAGGTTTTTTCGGTAACCAAGAATTAGCAACCTAGACGAAGTGTGCACATTCTTCGCTACTGGGGTATATCTATATGTACTACGCCGTTACGTGGACTTGCTGGTGTCATTGCTGAAGCCAAGTTTCGACCAATCTTCACGGGCCATCAGATTGTGGTCCATCCGACAGGCGAGATAATCCTTGGCCGCATCTCTGCACATAGCACTGTCGTTCTTGTTCTCTTGCATGCAATGCATATACTTGATCATGACCCGTTTACACTGACCCTCGTGATCCAGGGGGAAACTACCCTTCTCAGGAGGGACCGGCTTGAACAACTTTTGCCCGAACGTATACGAGGACATCACCGCGCTTTAGGTTAGACATGTAGAACAGGGTAAAAAAATGATAAGCAAACTGACCGACTATTTATGGTCCTCCGACGACCATGAAGAATCATGGATGACCACACGACCACGGATCACCGTTACCACCTCGACAGGCAAGAATCAGAGCAATTCGAAGAGTAATTACGCGCACGCGTGACTGTGACCAGAGATTCTCTCAATACTTATTTCCATAGAAGTTGATAGCCAAATAGATTCCGATAGAGTAAGATAAAGCAAAGATGAATGGGGAGATGCACAACGCTACGGTTTTAGGCGACACCAAAATCATGGCGCTAAATCGTAGCGGTGAATCTCGAAGTAGGATTTTATGAACATCACCTCCGTCGACAATGCGAATCCCATCGTAGCCAAGCTAAACGTGAACATCAACGCGTAGCTTGTCGAGCAGAGGTTCTCCGCTACTCACGGCTGGTTCCCAAAGCAACCCTTAGAATGCGACCGAGAACTATAGTACTTCTCAAGAACTATTGAAAAAACCTATTGTTGAAACATATTTAAAAAATTATTAGGAAAGTGCAGTGCCAACTTGACACCCGTGCAGCACCTCAATTTTTACTAAATATTATTGGATCTTGATTTACTTTCAAAAATTTATTCAAAGTATAAAGTTGAGGCTAAAGCAAAATCTCGCAAAATAAACAGAGTAGAGAAAATTGAATTGAAGTTGTACAAATTGAAATATTAATAAATTAGGTGTTTGGAATATAAAATAATTAATTAAATCAACGGTTTTAAATGTTAATACT
>JARQTH010000053.1:0-51413 GCA_030142595.1 Trachelus iudaicus
ATTAGAGAATTTGCATTAGTTCGAATTTTCGCCGATAAGAGGGCAGCACCTCCTGGGCATGATAAGTGGCGCCATCTGTGAGAGAACCAGTGAACTTTTGCTGGGAAAATCGGCGCTTTGAAGCGCCCCCTATCGTTGCTATACAGAACTAACATTTGAAAGATTTTCTGAGAAAATCAACATTTTGAAGCGCTCCCTGTCGTTGATATACGGAACTAAACTTTTAAAGATTTGCTGGAGAAGTCAGCAGATTGTAGCGTCGACGAGAAGGAGAAGGATGATGTTAGGACGGAGGAGAGTAAGAGAGAGACAGAACTCTTCGTACTCTGGGATATTCGCAGAGGGCAAAAGAATATTCAAGTTCATAAGCGTTTAAAGTTAATTTATTCGACAAATGCAATAACGATACAGTATATGAAATACAGATGTACATTTATATATTCGACAAATAAAATAATGATACAGTATACGAAGTACAGATGTACATATATATATAAATAATCTAAGTCCGAACTGAAATAAATACATTATATAATATCAACAATTATTACGTAAAGCATATAATAATATAATAAAATGTTATAAAATAATTTTAGATCCTTTTATTGCACACAAGGCAAGTGCCCTGTCACGATGAACGTTTGGCATCAAACCTATCTCGGAAACAGGCGATGTAACGGTTGAAACATAAGAACAACGCGGCAGGAAGTGGTCAGCCAATCAGAGTAGAGACGGTCCAGTGAAGTCACCGTCCAAATGCGCTGAACCGCTAGTGGCTATACCTCGTCTATTTCCATCATGACTTGTTCCATCAGTTTCTTCATTGATTCAGCTCCTTCTCCATTAGCCTTGCGGTATCCAGGAGCAAAGGTCTTCACCTTCTTCAGCCATCTTGTGACGTTTCTGAATTTCGCAAAATCAAAACCGAAAGCCTGAAAACATAAAATCTAGTCATAATACCTCCTCGGTCATTCACATTATGTTACCGAAAAAGCTGCTTGTGAGATTGAAAGCAAAGTTAAAATAGAAGCTGGTCCGCGTCATTAACGCATCGCTTCGTTTGATTAAAGAAGCTTTACGAGTAGCTACTTGGGATGTAAAATAACGTTAGTCAAAGGAAGGGCAAATCATCGTGCTTTCGGTTAAAAATAATTCAGCGAATGAAAGAAAGTCAGGTGTACGAATAATTTTGAAAAATTAATTTTTTTTTTTCACCTCTGCGGTGGTAACCGATGCCACTAAAGAAAGATCAGCTATCGTTAAGCTACGTCCTGCTACGTAATCCTGACCCTCGAGAAATTTATCCAAAATTTCAAAAGCCTTTTTTAAATTATCGTAATGCTCGGACTGATACGTTTTCGTTTTTCCAAATAATATCGGATACTGAAATAAAAAGTTTGAAATTATTCGAAAATTCCATTTACCATATATTTTATTATATTAGGCAAACAAGAGACACTCACGTAACAAGCTGCCACTGCTTTGTAAAACGTACCAATATCAAAATACAGTCTTTGATTGACTAACGCACGACTGTTTATCATTTTCGGATAGAGTCTGGTATTTTTTCCATACTGGTCGACCAAATATGCCATTATAGCACGACTAGAATTGAAAGTATATGTAATCAGGAGGTCACGTGCATAATCATTTATTAATGTGTCAACTGATTATGGCAGATGTCCAAACCGTTGGAATCTTAATATAGATAATGATATAAAAAAAATATTATCAAATTCATAAACAAAATTTCAGAGCTGTACAGTCTCATAAGAACTGCATCAAATTATTATAAAAAGAAAACCCCTCACCTTTCTGTCAACGTCAAATCACCGTCCACCAAACACGGAACAGTTTTTTGTGGATTTATCTGCAATATTAGAAAATAATTTTTATCATTCAAAATGAAATCAAGCTAAAGATAAAATTAGCGATTGGGTTAATAAATTATATGAATTTCCTGACACGTTTGTCTTACTATCTTTAAAATCTTACTTGCTCGTATTTCGAATCAAGGTGTTCCCCAGCCATCATATCGATACTCTTTAAATTCAAAGTCACTCCGATGGCTTCGGCAGTCAGCAAAACGGCACGGCAAGGTGAGCTCGTGGGGGCGTAATAAAGATCCAAATTCATGATTCTGAAAAAGAAAAATCTTGTAAATTTATAATTTTCACTGCCTAGACGAGCACTCGCGTGCTCTGTATTTTTGTTATATCTTTCGCAGTAAACATCAGAGAAGTCAATTCGCCATTTCCCGAGCGGAAGGAAGAATAATCAAAGAACTGAAAAGCAAATTCTCGTTTGGAGTAAATATACAACTGAAAATGAGAAGTCGCTCTCGCTCACTTTGTGGATCTTTATCGTTCTAAGAATTTCGAAAGAATTTTCCTCTTTCCCTTCGACCAGCGTTCCTCGGCCTTATCAGAAGGGGAAGAAAAAAGGAAATGACCTTTGGTAGATAATTTATTACGAGCAAAAGAGGAAATCAAGCTCGAACTGTCCATAGGAGAAACGGGTCACGCTTGTCATATCGATCGATACGAAATGGGAAATAAATGAATGTTTCAGGTAATGCATGTCGTGTCAATTTTATGACGAATCGATATTCAGTGATGGGTAATAATATACAGTGATACAAGCTTAAAGAATTTTGTTACAATTTTCGATAACATTCATTTTCCTTTTTTTAACTCAATCGTGCAACTTATTACGAGTTGATAATCGTGTATGATAATTTGATAAAAAATTACTGTAATTCTATAGAGCGACGATAATCCATAGCAGTACGTTGTTAATGTACATGCGTGAATATGGTGCTTTTATTTATTGAAGCAATCATATGCGAACGTCAATATTTTTCAAGGATGACGTATCTCATACAGATACTGTTTACCTACAGAACACTGGAAAACAAGTACTGCACTGATTTTCTACGGATCTACAAAAATACGTATGGCTTGCAGCACTTTTCCCCGTAAACAAAATGAACATAAACTGTTTATTCGGCGTATCACAGTATCACAGTATATTACCGCTTTGGAAAAGCAGAATGTAACAGATATTTTTTTCCGATGTACGTTTACGTTTCGCCTAAGGAAACCGCAGTTGTACTGAACGCAGAAACAGTTTACTGGTCAATACTTTTATTTGTATGATGTACAGGTGAGGCACGATATAGATATAGTAGGAGGTACAATCGATTTTACACGACACATACAGCGTTGCGTTCTACACAGTACATAATAAAAATTGAAAATCAATATATTCGTGGCGAATGCAATTGATTTGTTGGATACAGAAAGTATATACGATTGGAGCTTATGAATAATGGAAAAAGTGGGAAAAAATGAATTTTTGGAACATTCTACATAGTCAATACCACGTTCGGCGTGTCATACATAAATATATGTGTTCAAAAAGAATTTTGTACTTTTCTCATATAATTTTCTTCTTCTTTTTTTTTTATAAATTCCATGCCTCTAATAACTTTTGCCATCTTCGTATACATCGTCGTCTCATTCCCCATTTTATCGAGCCGAGAGAAACACGTTCGGATAGTTTGAAATTTCGTGATTCACTGCCTAGAAAACAAATATGGTAAACTGTAACGAGATAAGTTTACGAAGAATACTTGGCAAAGCGGTACACTAGGCGATTCTAATATTACCTCATAAGTCGACACTGTAGCCAACAGACTGAGATCTACAGTCACGTGATTTCCTCCAGATACCTAATCTTCAAGATCGACTTATTTTACGGGCGAGTCGAAGATTTTTTATTTTAGCAAATTTGACTTGTCCAAAATTTGGACCGTTCGGTGACACGACGGTTTAAACTTGTAATTGAAAAATTGAATAGTTTGAATTTTCTTGACACGGGAAATAAATACTATAACGTTGATACGAATTGATTACGATTGAAAAGTGATGAGAAGAAATATTGATTCATTTAATTTTCAGATGAAACTCTACGCTACGTACTGCATGAGCAACCATTGATAGACCAGATTATGCTATTACAAAGTTTACATTCGACGTATTAACAATGTATACAATGTACCTATTTACGAAATGTTTGTATGCATTAACGATATGAGCAAAGTGCATCGAACGCTAATAGCGTAACACGTGAATATGCATTGTATTAAACTTATTAAAGCACGGAAATAAATTGTATCCATACGAACGTTAGTAATCATTTGTGTTTACGAATACGAATTTAATTATAAGAACGCATCGATACATATGCTGTTACGTGACATTTGGAATAAACGTCAGAAAGCGTGAAATTTTGCAATTTTTCATTACATCGTTGGGCCCCATGCGCGGGCAAAGAATTTCGTGGCGTTGGACTGTGTACTATTTTCTAAATTTATACTTAAACAATTACTTCATAATTGTATCTGTTTTACCAAAATTTTGGAATTTCACAATGAATACGTATTAATTATTCGCGATTATTTTGTGCAAACTTATGGTTTATAAGCAATTTGAGGTCAATTGCAATATAGAAATGGTAGCATACTTGCCACCAATTACATACACCCAGTACACACTATAAATTCCATAGCAACCGGATGCCAACAGCTATTATGTGCAAAGTCCTTCATACGAGCATGTGGCTCTCTGGATCAATAAACACATGAATTTCCTCTACCATAGATAGATATATATATGTATAATATATATATATATATATATATATATATATATATATAACCAAAAATGGAGTATTGATCCCCTGGACGATTCCGATTCATTGTAGATATATCGACGTTAGAAACATGTGATTATATCTGAATCGATAATATATTTAACATAAAAGTTGAACAGCTAGTGTTCGAAAGACGTGAAATGACAGTAGCACTATAAAATTAATAGGTTTTGATAGACATAATGATAATTGTGCGTAAACGATAAATGCAAACTTTTAATATAAAGTATGAAATTCAGTAACAAAATTTATTTTCAAAATATATAAGAGGTAAGGGAGGCGTTTCACTTCTTGGATAAACTATCGGCAAGTGCTTTGAATGCTTTCAAACCTTCGCCATTGATCTCTTCGTACTTTGGAGTCTCAGCCTTGACTCTGGCGAACCAACGGTTAATGTTTTTGAATTTGCTGTAATCGTAATTGACTACCTGAAATTGATAGTTGATTAATATTTAAAACTCGTTCATCGATTATTCATAACCGTCCGATGTTCTTCGTCAAATTTATATTATCCTTACTTCGAAATTCGAAACCGTGACAATCAGCGAAATATCGGCAATAGTCAGTTTGTCTCCGGCAACATAATTTTGGCCTTCCAAAAATGTATCCAGGAACTCCATGGGTTTGTCGATCTTTTTAAACAGATCAGGATCCTGTGGTGCACCAGCGAAAATCATGGGGTACTGTGAAACATATATGTTTTTAAGTTCAACGTGTACTTATTTCATTTACATGAATACAATATCCATTTTCAAAAAACCGATATATGTAATACTACACAATGTAATTGTCGTATGTATTTTTTGTACTTACAATAGCATCGACCATAACCTGGTACAGATTGCTTATATCAAAGAACAGTCTTTGATTTACCGTTGCACGCTTCTTAGGGTCCTTTGGATAGAGTGAATCATCCTTGCCATATTGGTCGGCCAAATAACCCAAAATCGCTCGGCTACGAAGAGAAACACGTACTAGTTGAAATATCTATACTATGAGGTAATGTAATTTCCGCAATATTCGAGAAAATTATATTAATCTAGATGAAAATCCAACGTTACGATTCAATGCGGTATAATGATAA
Organism: Trachelus iudaicus; assembly: GCA_030142595.1. Lineage (NCBI taxonomy): Eukaryota > Metazoa > Arthropoda > Insecta > Hymenoptera > Cephidae > Trachelus > Trachelus iudaicus. Next base: position 5,801 of record JARQTH010000053.1, read on the forward strand.
ATCGTCCACGCATCAAGGATTCTCGATAAATGAACGCCTGTGACGTTAAATACTTGAAATACTATATCTATCAGCCATGTCAATATTTGATTAAGTCATTAATCGATAGGATTTCAATATACGTATCTATTTTTTTTTTTATTTCCATCATTAGTATAGTGCGAGGATGAGGGAGGATTCTGGAGATAGAATCCTGCACCAAAATTTACCTGTTTATTGAGAGAAGTAGGAAGGAAGTCGGAAAGTTGGCAGTTGGAAAATCGTCAGTAGAAAAAATACAAACTTTTTATTTTTTGTTTTTCCAACCACCAAGTTTTCCAAGGTCGAATTTTCCAACTGGCAAATTTCCAAATTTTTAAAGCATCCCTCCCCCCCCCCTTTCAAAAAACAAGTCACGGGTCTTAATATGCCACTAACGCTGCATAACGTAGACCAAGGTAAAAGGCACGATACAAAATGTCACGCGAAAGAGTTGCCGGCCGAGAGCGATCCTGCACGATTTAGTAAGGACACGGAACCATGGAAGGTTCTGGAAGCTTCTAGAAATTCGTCGATCGCTCGCAATTTCTAGAATCGAGCGTAAAATTCCTGGAATCCACCCCGAATTTCCAAGAATCGTAAGTCCCAATAAGGTCGTTACAGTAAATCGCGGAGTTCGACAACGTAAGTTCAGCACGGAAACTAACCTTTTGACGTTTTGAAAGTGTCGGTCCCGGAATCTGTATCCGGAACCCCCCTTGCTATACTGCTTCGATCCAACGAACCAATAACCGTCTTTCGTATTCTGTCAACGTATTCTCAAAGACTGAACGAAAAAGTGCAATAATCTTTTGTCTGAAGATACTACGATATATATTTCGTATTTTTGACGTAGAAAATAAATAAATATATATATATATATATATGTATGCACGGGATATATAAAAGTTGAAAAGGGTCTCCATGACTCTATATATGCACTACGTGGTCTGACACAGCAATAAGCTCACCTTTCCCAAAGATAAAAGCCATTGTCATCCATCGTAGGAACTGTGTGCTGCGGATTCATCTGGGAGCAGAGAAATAATCTGTTTTGTGTATTCTATTTTTTAAACGCAGCAGAGACATAATTAAGCATTTTCCCATATCGAAAGGGTGAGGGTGAAAGGTAAAGCGTGAAGGTCCGATCCTTCGGCTCACTTTTCCTTAGAATCTTTCACGTCAAGTGTCTACCTTGATGAATTCAGGCTTTAGTTGCTCGCCGTTAAACAAATCCACGAACTTCAGGTTCAAGTCGACGCCGACGGCAGCAGCCACCAGTCTTACAGCTCGACATGGTCCACTTCCGGGTACGTGATACAGGTCGATGGGCATTTTTTAAATCTGCAACAACGACAGAACGAACCCGTACAAGCCGAACTTCATTGAAATATAACTCGCGACATTTAGGACTTTTCAAAACTTAAAAGTTACGTCGAGTCATTGTGCAACGGGAAACGGCGGTAGAGAGTATCGTAACAGGAAATACGAGTGGGACAATGAAAATAATTTTTCTAGAGTCTCGACGTAGTCGAAAGCTTTCAGAAAATTTTTCGTAACTCGTCGTCATTCTACATTTTCGTTTTAATCTTTAAAGATTTATATGATTTTAATTATCTGCACCGAACTGTACGTTAGAGAAAATTCACTACACTTCAAATGCATTATGGATCAATTTTTATTTCGAGAGAAACTTCATTTACTTTTATTCTTTCGCCTTTTTACAGACTCTCCCGGAAATTCTCTGTTTTATCGCTGAATTATAGTTCGGCAAAGTCCACTGCTTCCCAACTGGATTTCACGTGAGACGTAAAACTCTCTGAATTGGTCGAAAATAAAAATACCGAAAACGAAACACCGGCAATTTGTATGTGAATACGTTAAGCAAACTCGATCATGAAAAATGTGAAACGTACCGGTTATTTACTTGTCAAATTATATAACACCGGCAAACTGTAGACACAATTCGTATGTGATCCCACTGGATATTCGCCAAGAGTAGCGTCGACTGTCTAACGGAGTTCGTTTTCCGAGCCTTTATAAGTACAACGGCAGTGCTGCCACTCGATTGGATAAACAGAAAAGAATGACGCACCGTGGGTACTCAACTCGATTTCTCAATCAATGCATCTATTTTTGTTAAGTCACCCAGATATTGAGCTATGTGACATCATACACAAAATTTCAAAGTCATCGCGTGGCAAAATCTTTCTCAAATTAAATGTACCATAGCAACCCTGGATATCAAATACACATGGCCAATGAAAAATAAGAAAATTCAAAATCGTGTAATCAAACTGGAGCAAGGTTCTCGATTTTAAGAAGCTGACAATACAAAGTAAAGATAACTATAAGATTTTGTATTTTCATTATCAATTTGTGCGATGCTATACCGTATGCACTACTGCAAATGGTAACAGAGTATCGAATATAGTGTTACGCATTATAGAAGTTAATATAGCATATAATGCTACAGTCTTCTCTCTAACGTTGAACTATAGCATATCTGCTCGGAATGCCGTAACTATTTTTGTCCAGCAGAACAAAAAGTTCATTACGAGAGGCACCAATGGCAGACTGCCGTGTCTTGTTGGTGAAAGCGTTCCTACAAGTTGGCAGCCTTGAATCTCACGAAGGTCTGCCTTGAATCGTGGAATCCCGTCACGGAAGAATGAGAACACATCGTACCGTGTCTAATGTAAGAGCCTTCGATAGGTGAAGTTTACTCTATGCTCACGATATCACAGCTCGTTGCGAAACATTTATCTGTCGATTCATAATAACACTACCACTATCGGTAAGGTTGCCATGGAAACGCCAGTACAAACTTCATCAAGTAATTAAAGTAACAACGCCCAATCGTCAATTGAGAATCGTGGTGATCAACTAAGTTACTTTGTTCCTGTAAATTAATTAATATACATATATATATATATATATATATTCATAAAATTTCCACATATCATTGCAAATTCCAAAGAGACTGCACTGTCATAACAAAACTGCCGTGTTACCTCCTCCATCGTATTCTCATTACGTATGTATGTAAAAGCATGCATTGTGTTATTAAAAATTCCATAAAATTATGTAATATTAACAATCATCAGATCAATCATCTTTTATTTCTCGTGTCATGGAAATATTAATTTAATAAAAGCCAAAACACTTTATTGGCACGCAGATTGAAATCCTCCTGGGAAGGAGCATTGTCATGATTTCACGAGGAGAAAAATTCTTTGAGTTCTTGAAAATTGTACAGATTGAAAGGAATTTCCAGGAAAGGTACAGACAAGTTAAATTAAATACTTGAAATTCTTTTTTCGACAGTCCTACAGCCTAAGATACGACTTTATACAAAGTTTAACGATAAGCAGATAATGGCAGGTGATGCAACGCTGCGTAACTTATGTAATATTCGTGCGTTACCACGTGACGGATACGATAGGACGGATGTCCACATAATCATAATAATATGGTACAGTAGAAAATGATGACTACCACTGGGATCGAGAGGCTTCGTTGACGATGACTCGTGAAAATTATGTTTCCTTGAACAGATAAAAATCCCACTACGGTATCCTGAGGAGAAAATCGATTCTGGAGTTTTACTAGGGCTCGCGAAGCAGCACGAAAATGTATCGGCGCTAAAATCGATCCGTTTAACAGTCGGAGAAATTTTGACCGCGACTATAATTATTTGCCGTTGAATGTGTACGAGTAAATTTTTTTAGCAGGTACGTATTAAAATTATGAACTTCCTCGAGAATTAATATTGCGTGCGAACGCGTAACGGGGTAATTCCATTGCTGCGTGTACTTCTATAGGACGAAACGTGAATCAGCTATGGGAAAATAAAAAAGAGTTTTAATTCCTGCAAGCAATTTTTTTCCATTGTACCATGTACATTAGGATGATTACATAAGCGGATACTGATTGTGAGTCGCATTTCTGGGATTAAAAAATCCATTCCGTCTAATTATAATGGGAAACGCAAAGAAAACGAATGAAGGTATTGACAGATAAATATATTCTGTATACCTATGTTCGTTATAGTGAATGGCTTTTGTTGTTTAAATTATTATGACGTCACTGATTGACAAAGTATGCATTAGGAAGTTATTAACGAATATTGCTTAAGGACAAGAGCGACAATCATGTGTGCACGGAGGATCAAGATGAGGATTTAGAAATTTTTAAGTTTGAAATAGCCGATAAGGAGAGTTCAGATTATATTTATGTAACAAGTTGCCTGATAGGACACAGAATAACTAGTATGTGTATATAGAAATATAAATAGCATTGATTGTTAAGGATGCACTGCTTAATTCGTTGAACCAATAAAACTAGAATGGGAAGTGTCAGAGGAATGGCTGATAAGGTAAGATAATTATAAATATCTATATTTTTGAAATACAACATACTCAGTGTAGTAAGATAACATCTGTATAAAAATGATTCTGGAGTATCTCATGCAACTTAAATGATAGAGTGACGTACGGATTACTAAACTTGAAACTGAGTTCAATGACCCGAATACACTCGACGCCTAGAGTTCAGCTTGATGGTCTAATGCATGAACGAGAGTTCCTGTCTGGTCCTCCTGCAGCATCAGAGCTTAAGAACCGGTCTTGCGGTTGGTTGGCGGAATAAATTTTAAAATTTTATTCTAAGACGTAATTGGCTGATATTAAAATAAATAAATAATTCATCTTCTCAAATTCTTCATCTTCTCTTATGATAAGCGTCATTGTGTCACTGGCACAGTCAATCATCCTGCAATTTATGATGACAATGCGAAGTTGCTGTACAGCCGATAACAAAGTTGACGCTGATTTATTTTTATATAACATTTTTTGAGTTTTTATGTACTGAACGCTATTAACGGCATAAGATAGCTATTTCATCGGAGCATTCAGTTGTTGCACTTTGTGCTTACGCGGATAAGGAATTAAAACTTCTAAAGATAAGATAAGTCTCGCGCATTTACCGGTTTCACTCGTTTATAACGAGGGGTAAGGTTGCTAAACTTATTTTAACGGCGCGTTACGTAGAGCAACTAAAAAACTGTTGGGTTTAAAGGCTTGCCTTGATTAAAGAAATTTTTTGCTCCCGACAGGAAGATACGGATAAGGCAGGGGGGAAGGGATGGGGTGAAATGGTGGGGATGGGGGGAGAGGTTTTAGATGAAAAAAAAAAAAAAGTATTATGTTTCCTGAAAAGATTCTGACCCATTGTAAAGTTCGAATGCCCGAAAACTCGTGAATATATACGATTCGGTGGGAATTCACATGGTAATGCACGATTTTTATACTTTTATGGAATAGCTGAGATACACTCGATTCTTCGATTCTTTTCGCTTTCCTTTTCGTATGTATTTCCGGGACGATTTAAACCTGCGAGCCGCACGTATATATTATTTATTGTAAGATACAAAAATTTCGAGGATTTACATTTTCATGTTGTTTGGTAACGTTTGAAGGTTTTGGAATTACTCGAAGATTTGTGTGCACGTTAACTTTGTCTTTCTTCTGAGTGCCGCGATTTCCCAGGGAGAATAAATGTTGGCGTACGAAGGGGAAAAAAAACTTAGAATTTCACAGAGAAAAGTTAACCGGTATGTTGGCAGTTCAGTGAGCGAGATGGCTTGTATCGCCGTAAAAAGTCTTAAGAGTTGAAACTGCTCGCACTTTTCAAACTTTCTAACGGAGAAAAGCACATGGCGTTACTGGCTCTTTATCGGGGACCGTAACAGTAACTGACGCCGAAGTGGATAACCGATAATAATCGGAAAAATAAGGAACCGTAACGATTAACCGAAATTTTATAATTTCATTAGCTTCAAATTTTCGAGATTGCCAATGTGCCGATTTTCATGGTCCAAATTTTATTTCGACATCGAGGCCCCACTTCAACAGAAGGCTGTCGAACCGTGCCGACGTGTTTGATTGGTCCAGTATAATCTACCTAATATCTGAAGCAATGATTATAAGCTAAAAATACAAATCGCTAAAAATCGGGAGCGCTGATTATCTGCTAAGTAGAAAAGAATGTATTTTTGATTCGAGATAAGACTGCAAAATCAAAACTGCTCACCAGCTAATTTTATAGTTCAAAATAAATTAGTATATAAAGTTCATTTAAAAAATTCATGTATTACTCTCTTCTATTCTAGATTTCCCGTACTTACGTGACAGTCAAAGAAAATATATTCCCTAATAATATTTAACAGATATTATTGCACAAAGCCGTCAGCAGGTTAAACCTATAGAGCCTAAATACAAGACTACAAAATTTCGCTATGCTTTAACAAGAAAATCTACATATACCAACTTTTGATTCGTATACATAAAAATAGCCAATTAATTTAATTAAGACTCCAGTCGACTCTTGTATATTTCGCTAAACTTCTTCGCACTCTTCTCATTGATCTCCTCGTAGTCGAATCGCTCAAGAGCTCTTTTGCAATTTTCATACCAGGCTGCAACGTTGTCGTATCGACCAACGTCAAAACCAAAACTCTGAAATTCAATGCAAAGCTTCAGTATTTCTCCTCGCTGACGTAACCATCGTGCAAAAACTTTTTCATCCAACAAAAAACGTTAAGCTCACGCGTTACGCCTATTCACGAGGCAAAATTAATTCGCCAAATATTCAGCAAAAATTTTTGCCAATAAAAAGGAAAAAAAAAAGAAGCAAACGACAAGCGACAGAGCAAAAAATCTACTACGATAAGATTTGCTTGAAATCTTTCTGTCTTCTCTGGGAAAATGTTCCTTCGCGTCACTCAGCAATATAAACTTGTAATGCACTAACTTCCGCTGTGCTGACAGTTACCACGATGCTGAAGTCAGCGATCGTCAAATTGTCAGAGGCGGCAAACCGCCTGCCATCCAGAAGCATGTCGAGAGTCTCGAAGGCTTCCTCCAAATCCTTTATATTATCCTCGTCGATGACTTTGGTTTTCCCCATGAAGATTGGAGACTGCGAAGAAAGATGGCAGTGATATCAGAGACAGTATCGGCACGATGTTTGTCATCGCTAATGGCGTTGATTAAAGTTTAATAATTATAATAGAATACAGTGTGATTATTGTACGAAATACAGTAGGGTAACTGTAACTTTCCACAGAAGTAGTAGTTAATCAAAATGTCTCAGGAGTATCAAATATTACTGCTCGATGCGAACGTCGTTTAATTAAATGGAAAATGTCACAAGGGAAATTCGCTGAATGCTACTGGAATTTAACACTCGATTTATGTAGGAAAATCTCTGGGCCACTGGTGAAAAAACTCCGACACTATTTTCGAAACTAAATTCATTAGTGGGTAATACCAAAGAGTTTTTCTTTTTTCTTTTTTCTTTTTTTTTTTTTTTTAACGATTCCACAAACAAGCTTTGCCAACAGAAAGTAAAAAGTAACCGGACCGAAGTGCATCGATCAGCAAAAAAACTTTTTAACGGGAAGAATTTTTATTCCAAGTGACGTTCGCACGTAGAATATGGATTCTTTTTTTCCGACGTGTCAGAATAATGCCAATTTCCTGTGACACTCTAACTGATTTTCTGATAAAAATTTTGTCGACGTACGTAACATTTCATGAGCTTTCCGTATAGAGTTTCAATGTCGAAGTACAATCGTTGATCTACGACTGCGCGTGCGCGTGGATCTTTTGGATATAACGAATCATCCTTGGCATACTTGTCCACGAGATAACCCATAATGCAGCGACTGATAATAGAAAAGAAATTTTCAATAATTAGAAACAGCATCGAGAATTTATTTAATTTGCTGTGGCAAACAGAATGTATTTACCTTTCCCATAATACAAAACCATTGTCATTAAGGGTTGGTATCGTGTGTTGAGGATTTATCTGGAAGATACGATGAACAGTATTATTGGGATGTAACGATTGAAAATTTATCATCGCTATCCCGTGCTTTCGTTCTGTTTATGAAACATTATTCAATTGGTTTTCATTAATTTTTGGCATCGAGCGCCAAGAAATTTTTGAATGATTACCTTTAAAAATGCCGGTGACATTTGCTCCCCCTTTAATACGTCAAGTGTTTTTAAGTTCAAATGGACGCCAATAGCCTTGGCCAAAAGCATCGCAGCTCGACAGGGTGGGCTCAGTGGTAAATAGTAGAAATCGATAGGCATCACTGAACTTTTGCTTTTGACAGTTTTATTCCTATAAAATAATGACACATATACACAGTACAAAATTGAATTTCAAAGTGCACGTAAAATCGTACAAAATAATTGACGCATTTCACATAGTACAGTTTTTCAGGTAGCAATCCGAAAGTGCTTTCACGTGCAGTAAAATTTTTTTTAAATTAAAATAAATTAACAGTAACTCTACCAGGACAAATCGGATGCATATTGAATTTTTGTATGTTGAACTTTTTTTTTAAAAAAAAAAGTTATTATTCATAAAGTGCTTGTTCGCATCGAGCAGTGCTACATACTGCTTGTCAAAGTTTCAATAATTTCTTATTATCGTGATATCACAATTATCACAGATACACTCAATGTCACAATTACTTCGGAATTAAATTTCCAATTAATTTAAATAGTTAAATTTCCCTATCGCGCAACGAAATGTCTTACCTGTATCCGCGCTGCGTGCATCGGTAAGGTCGAAGGCAACTTGTGGTTCAATGAATTCGTATCGTATACGAACGAGGAGACACAGGAGTTTCCATGACGATGGTTACACAAAACAGTAAACTGAGAAAGTACGCGTCGACGTAAAGGGAATGCAACGGTCCAAGGATATAGCATCGATTGGCGATAATAAAAGATTTTTGAAAAAATCCACCAAAACAACGCAGCTCTGTATCTTTGATAATAAATATTGAGCTGCTCGATAAATATTTCATTGTAAATTGGATCGATGTAGATTTTTGTAAATAAAAAATAATTTTTTACAAATTAACTGCAGTCCTATTCTTCGCGCGACAATTCTATTTGTTAATCAAAGCTTAGGCATTAATTTTAAAATCACTTTTAACATTTATTTCGTACAGGTACAACGCGAACAACTGCTTTTGAATTATTCGGCGGTGTCGCTGTCCCAGTTTTCCCATAAAAGCGACCGTACATGCTTCACTGCCGTACTTCATGATTATATGTATAACGGGGTTCGTTATTCTATTCATGCTTTAATTACCTAACACTTCTCGGTGTAGATTTCAAAATGCGTTATCTCTGTTGCTATTTGCACCTGTCATTGCGTGCACGGTTTTTCTCAATGCTTCGACTATTAAAATGATTCATATTTAAAGCTTTTGTCCGTACTCAATGATACGACTTTGCCACGGTGTATGTTACAGCGAAAATAATTTACGTCAGAAATGTATTAATGCAAATCGACCATGGGACTCATCAACGTGGTGATAAAAATAAATCACAATAATATGTTTGGAATCGATACGAAGGACACGTGCGATCTAAAGGGAATTCCTATTAGCGTTATATAAAAATGTGACGGAAGTAATCGAACGAGTGGTTCTGTAATGCGATCGTTACCGAGCAAAGGTAAAATGATTAACTGACAAAATACTGCGATATATTGGTAAGTCGAACTGGATATATTTATAACATAAATAGTACATACGTGGTGATGTCAGGAGAAAGCTTTTTACTCATACAGAAACCCATGACTGTCGGAAGTTGAAAGTCGACTGACGCTTTCGCTGTTGTAAAATTGGAATGATGTATTTCAGATACGTTTTATCTTTCGACTTTTTCTCGGGCCGATTATCGCATTTACTATCGACTATGAAATCATTGGTTTATCAGTTTCACGTATCATCCTTATCATTTTGTCAATAATTAATGTGCGTCAAGTTTGATTGTTTAGACTCGATTTAAAAAATATATGTTAAATTTGAATCCTAATTTCGCTTCGGATCTCTGTAAAATGGAAGCTAAAGTTTTGTTTGTACAGAATTTCAATAGAATCCAGGTGATATTTACACGCAAGTAAGTTTGTTATTTACCATTTCAGGTTAATTAATGTGATTTACACACATGATATAACTGTACACGATCTGTTTACTTTTAATATATTATTTTGGGAATGCTTCTTTTAGGGTATTAAAGATCTGAATCAGCACTAAAATCAACTGCACAGTGCAATTGATTTAACGTGAATGTGCAATGTCTGTATACCTAGGTACACACATACATGAAATCGTACCAACATATGGTACACCCATTAGACGATTGATGCATGGAAGCTGTTAAGAGATACCTGAAAAATAGTTTCCTTCTTCGACGCAGAGATAGCGCCTCCTTGGATTCCTCAACTTTTCTAGACACAATACCTTGATGCTTGAAAAATATCAAGTAAAAGAAGTGCACTTCGAAACTTATAAAAGGAGCTGCTACGAGTGATCAACAATTGTGAGGATTGTTAGTAATAAAGTTAAAAATTTTATTTCAGCAAAATACCCAATTTTCGACGATAATCAAACAATTGATTCATTTAAAATGGCAAATCCGGCTTCAATCAACGTAACAGTAAGCTTCTAGTTACTGGTGTTGACTTTGATGTTCGATCGATGACTTCAGCTACGATGAACAGTCGATAAAGTAGTAATCTGCTAGTAAAGCTAATATTATCAAAGGAGCAGGAAGTAGAATTTACTGATCGATAGAAAAACACGAAAATTTATCAATTACAAGATACAACTCGAACGTATAAATTTTCTAAAGAAAAAAAAAAAAACTTATTTTGAATATCACTGAAATTCAGGAAATTCACTTACCACTGTACCATTGTACAGTCTCATTCGGTATTTTTAAAAGACCGTACCGGAATGTCTTTCTGCAGCGCTTTAATACTGAATGCAATATATTATTAAAGTGACATCCGTGAATCTAGGGACGAAAGCAAGTGTCGGTAGGATTTCTGAATAATACAGATCTCCGTTCTACCAAATATAAACTTAACGTACGTATAAATATTTTCACCTAAACCCACTGCACTTTGAAATTCAACCAGTCTCCAGCTGCACTACGAGGATTACTTAAGTGACAGATGCAGAAATTCGAATTTTCGTTACAACGTACCACCTTATGCCTGATTAAGTCCCATAAATTTTTAGAAAAAGCAATTTCACAGGTTTTAACGAAAATTTGGCACGATAGGATATCCCGTTAAACTATTGCAAGACATCCACTCGGCGCATGTCACGATATCAAATATTGAATATAATATATGTATAATAATATTTTCTCAACAGTTGGATTTCACGTATTACGGGCGCACTGTGAAATTATTCAGCCCGTCAAATGCTGCTGCTTTGTCGATGGTTAAATTCTCATGTATCCATTTCCTTTGCATATCGCGGCCTGCCGATATATTGACATATATACGACATGACTATTCGTTTGATGCTGGTTAATAGCGTATTGGATTCATAATCACAGAAAATTGAATCCATAACGCGTTCGATGTCACAGATACGAGTGTATCGCGCACGTGTAAAAATAAATATATACTACTGAAAAATATCCCTATCGCATATCACTGACATCGCACGACTGATAAGATAGACTGAATCATATTATCGAAGTAGTGGAGGAGTCTGCGCTTGAGTGTTAAAATTTTGAATAAATATTCAAACTGACAGTCGATCCGATTACCTTTTTTGTTAAAAGTTTTTAATTAAAAAAAAAATTAATTTTTCGATAGATAATGATTTACAGTTAATATATTTGTACAAATATATAAATTCGTAAAGTAATTGAATTTCGCGTAACAGTTCGTATTAATATAAATTTTCATTTATTTCCAAAATTCACTGGTGGTATCGTATATGGGTTTGTTAGCTATAGGTATATGATACGTGTAAACATTCATTGCGGATGCTGGCTGTTCATGTAGCGGTAACGTGTGGGATCCCGGCAGATTACATCTAGATTAAAATGTATTCCGTATAATTATACAGTGAACTTTGATCTCTGACGGTAAAGACTTTTTAAAAAACGTCCTCGAGTATTCTCTCTGATTTTGCTTTCTTCGACTCGACTTGCGAAAATGTATTAACGGTATATACCGCCTGCACGTATATAACGGTACAAGTTGTTACGTCGGCAGCTACCAACATGAAAGTAACGCGGTGGCTTTTCTCTGAGGAATTAAAATATTTATGTCGTAAATTCGTAAAGCCTCACCCGAAGAAAGGTTAAATCTATAGGTTGGGGACAAGAGAGGAGAAATCGATCTCCTCACGCAGACCGCAGAGAATCAGGGGCGTCAACAAAATTTTATAATTTCTCAGGGGCATCGAAATCATACCTAAATTCACCGTATCGTTACTGAATTCGATATTAAACGAAAAGCATTTTCAAATTGACGTCAAATAAAATGTACACTAGGTATCCCCCGATGAAAACTTCATTTCGAGTATCATTTAAAAGTGCAATCGTCAAATTGATTAACCAATCCCTGTCAGTGAAATGCAGTACAATCAGCAGGTGCATTGAATCCTTGTACAATTTTGTGCTTTTCAACGAATGAAAATACACATTACCCCCCACCGTTTGCCCTCGCTAACAGATAATAAGAATGCAAAAAAAAAAACGAGGGTAGAGAAACGAATCATCTCATTTACACAGAAAAAATCCATAATCCTTCAAAACGAAAGAAAAAAAAAAAAAAGAAAAAAAACCGAAAGAACTTCTCGAAGGGCGGCTATTTTTCGCCGATGAAAGACGTTCCAGTCGTCTGATCAGTTCAGGGGGTAAGTTACTTCATGTAATTTGTCAAGATCCTAGTAGGGCGAGTCGATTTCAATACGAAGCTACGCTTTGTGTGTAGGGTGGGAAATGAATGAAGGGTAGGAAACGAGGGGTGGGTTTAGAGGCAAATGTGTCTTGACACGAGGACTGGAGGGTGGCGAGTGGGTTGAGGTACTTGATTTCTGGTTAATAAAACGTTACTGGAGACATAAAGTGATACTATGATATGTCACGGCAAGACGAGGGGGGTGGATGAGGAGGTGGGAGGGGGGAGGGTGAGCGAGAGAATGTAATGGGTTGAAGAGACTTGGAATCGCGCAGCCGCAAGTCTCGCACCACCCTCCTTCTGTCCCTTCAACCCCCCGAACACAGCGAAACGGAGTTGACTCTAGCGGGGTGCGGGCCAGTACGCTGATCGTCGCGGTGGATGCGTCTTGATGCGTCCTTGGCGAGCACGAGAAAAATAACAAGTGTTACGTTATGATAAGAAATTGGCATTGATAGCGTACCAATTGAAACAGTGCAAATTATTCGTCCCTATATTGACTGTCAGTGACGAGGAAATAAATATATATATATATATATATATATGTATGTATGGTTTACCGAGATCGAATTGATACGCCCTAGTGATAACAGTGATACTACTTCGTACATACAGAGATATAATAACGGGTGCACATTGTGGATGGAAATCTGAATTTCTTCTTTAAATCGAAGGTGCACGGTGGAGGCGTAATATTCAACAGTGATTAATAATCGGTGAGAAAAAAATAATAATGCCCGTTACATTGGACATTGGCCGAATTTCCATAATGATATGGATATCATATCTATATTCATATATATATATATATATATATATATATATATATATGTATGCACATATTGTACGTATCAGTACAGTGTCGACTGAAATTTTTAATTCTCAACGGTGCCGTTGACTTTACCATAAAACCTTTGACAGCCTCTAGATTTTCGAAACGTGTTTTCCTATACGCGTGAGACGGGAGGGATCCATTTGTCGCCGCTACGATTCCTTTACTGGTCCGTTTTTTCCTTTTCATTTCTTTCTTTTTCTTTTTCTGTACCTCTCTCTCTCTCTCTCTCTCGTTTTCGTAAAGAGGCCGTTTCGAGCCCTCGGGCAGGGACGTATCTTTGGTTTTGCTGACGAACTCACTGGCACTCGTCACCGAGTCATCTACGCAAAGCCACGCTGGAGTCAATGTATTAGGGATCGTGAGAAAAAATTTTATTTTTTCTTTCAAATTTCACTCGGTTCAATACCATTTGACGCGAGCTGATTATTCGATGCAGGTGGGACAGGCACCGCTGAAAAGCTTGTTACGTGTTCATAATGACAGTAAAGCCAAGGATGGAGAGTGTGTATCTCGTTAGACGAGTTGAAAATGATGATAGTCTTAAGAAGCTTTGCAGCATTGGTTTATAAAGCTCTTAAGCTGCTCTACTTTGTCTTTAACTACTTTAACTAAGTTCACCTTGCGAATTACATAAGGATAGGGGGAAAAAAAAAAAAAGGAAGCGATTCAATCTTTTATTCGTCTCCTCGTTGCCGACCCTTGGAATTTATATAGTTTTATGTAACACGTATATACTAAAAAGCCTTATATAATACGAGTACCTATACACTGGAGATTTAGTCGAAGCTACGGTTCTCAGGATTTTCTTCCGACACGTACGATAATCTGAGATCTCCAATGAGTTTATCGTGTAACGGCGGCGTTGCGGAAAAAGGTATATTGTATACGAGGGTCTCTACATAAACCCAGATTGTCTGTAACGAGTGACATCGCAGCCAAATTGAATTTGCATCGCGATAATTGAAAAAGGTTTGAGATTTATCATATGCACATGTACGAATTTCATTGCTGAAATAATTTTCAACTCATACGTATCCACCATTAAAAGCTCCCATATCAATCCTGTAAATATTAAATTTGAATTGCCATAAAGTCGCGACGCTGATAAGTAACCTAAATTGAATGTGTTACAGAGCGAGGCTTTATTTCATACTTAATTTAAAATTTACGATCGGACACCTCTCACAATTACGTCACCATTAAAGAAGGTAGTTTCCACGAGAAAACTTGGATACGCGGCGACGTTTAATTCAGTGAAATTATTCTTCGCCGTCTTTAATATCAAAAAGCCATTTATCGCAATCACCCGAGGACGAAAATATAGGGAACGAATATAAGCATTTTTTCTACGATAACAACGGCAAGCGCATCTTCGTAAGAGGTAAAAACGAGGAACGCTTATCACAGAACGTTGGACAGGAGAGGTATTGCGAATTCTGAAACACAAGGATTCTTTTCAAAAACTGCAAATCAGAGAAAAACAGCGATCGAGATTAACGTACATGTAAAACATTTTTTTTAAATGTCTTCTAAATCATGAATTTTTAAATACCAAAAATTAGAAATCTTTAGGTACCAGTAAAAGCATGACGCAGGTACAGAATCAGTAGGATGGAACTCTATTCCACAGATTGATAAGGGATTTCGGCACTATGAATAATTGAATTGACAGTGAGCATTCCCAGGTACCAGAAAAGGCATTCGAATACGGCGGGTACGGACAATAAGTTAAAGCATCTAAATAGCTCGCGGGTTGAAGAGAGACACACATACGTTCTATCTCTCTTTCTCTCTGTCTCTGTATATATGTATATATCTCCTCTCTGGAACATTTAAGCGCGATAAGCCTCGTCTTAACTCTCCGAGAAGGGACTGCTAATATATATTCAAATTTGAGATGACAATCGTGTGGCCCCTTTGACTTAGAGAAACGATTCGCGTCGGTATATACATATATACTATAAACCAACAGGAGTCGTCGGCGTGATAAATAGGCCGGAAAAATCTGATTGGAACTCTGAAATCTCAGCGGACCCGGGTCAAGGAAAGATTAATGATCGTGATAACTCATAAATCATAAATAAAGGAAACGGTGTCGGTTGGTCCGATGTCGTTCTCCAAGTAAACTAAACCACTTGCTCGTACAAATAGCATCTCATCATCCCGACTAAGTGAGTTGTTAAGAAGGGGACAGCAACGTCACAATGTTTCATAAGTGGAAGCGAGAGAGACAGAGAGAGAGAGAGAGAGAGAGAGAGAGAGATTTAACTGTCGAGAATTAGCGCAGCCATCAATCCCTTTGATAACATTAGGTGCGACTGCCTGGAGGTAGATACGAGCGAATCGACAGTCTTGGCCATTTCGCTTATAGGAAACTCGGTCAATTACCGGATATAGCAACCTACACGCATACCTATTATATATATATATATATATATATATACACAGTGTCACGTAAAGCACCGTAAACGGGTATAAATAAATAAAAATATTTTTCATAATTGCAAACGTACGTTAGAACTTACGCGACATCGTTAAACAGACTTGAGCAGAATAAACGTACCGAGCGAAGTTGGCTTCGTCACACAGAAATCAAAGAGACACGAGCAACTTCAGTCAGCAGGATTTTCGCCTCTGTGCCAACTGTACGTTTATTTGATTTCTATAGTAAAATCAAGTTTACTTGATGAAATAATACTATACCACGTACAGTATAATAGACGCTATAACGTCGACTGGCTGACACTCATTTTTTTCGTATTTACTAAAAATTTTCCTAGCCGTACAGTCACGCGCGCGGTACTCGAGTCTGCTACCGTATATGTGTATATGCAGGTACAGGTATTCCTAAAATTATCGGTCTTCCGGCCGCGTAGTTAACGACACGTAAAACGCGCTTGTGCATGGGCTCGTAACGTTCTGCCAGAGGTGGCAGGTGAATTTACGTGAACGAGAGAAATAGGAGGGGGAAGGGGGAGGGGGCGTAGAAGGTGGTAGAGGTGACAGAACGAGGGGCAGAAAAAGCGGATAAAAAATCTCACTAAAAAGTACATCTCGTCCGCTTTGCATTTACGTGCGAATGACTCGAATGCATAATCATCCGTGTATCGAATTAAATATTCCGGGATGCACTCAAAAATTGGCCTAACTTTTTTTTTATAAATATTATCTTTTTTCAAATATTTATGCACGCATACTCATTTTCTATTCCCCGGTCGCGTCTATAGAGTCGCGATGGGTTAGGTTAGACCAGCCAGAAGTAATTGTATCACCGTGTACATGAACGTGCCAGTGTACGTGGAAGAAACAAAAAAGAGGGTGGCGGGTGGGCGGAAGAGTGGAGAGGTAAAGGGGAAAAAAAAATTTCATTTTTCCCTGGCTTCCTACAAAAAGTAACACGCTACGGTTGTCCCATTTTTTTTTTATATGTGGTATCACGTGGTATTAACGATAATTTTAAACGGAACCCCCCCTCCGCGTCTCCTACTTTTCTTTATTTTTTGACCCTCACTCACTATGTCTGTCTCTTTTTATGTATATATTAAAACCCTCGCAAATGCTTCTCTCCGCATGCATTTATTAATCCTCCGGCCGGCATAAGGCTCGTTGACTTTTCCTAAGTAGAATCCCGTGACGTCGACCCGCCTCGCACGTCGTCCAGTGAACGAAAACCCATTGCAGCCTCCCGACGGACTTTTCACTTTATCCAATTCGAGCGAATCGATCTATTTCTTTTTTTCTTCCCAGTCGTTTCTCTGAGGAAAAACGGAAGTTACGTCGTCTCGTCGAGCTCCGTTCTGAAATCCATGCGCAGCGACTGCTGAAAAAAATTTCTCAGCGAGAATCACCGACATAAGCTTATGGTAACGACGAGTGACTCTTTTCTTTGAGATATATTACTTTCAAAGAGAATGACGCGGCTTTCTTTTTATTATTCTTCTTCCTCTTGCAGCTACATTGAACACGATACTCTTAGCTTCGGAACAAGACCTATAGAGGTCCAACTATTCAGGGTCCTAGCAAAAGGTTCAAGTTTCTCTCGACTACCCTTTATGTCACGGGGAGCATAAATGAATACGACATTCGATTATTGTGAGACACCCGGTATATAAGGCAATTTTTATACGGAAACAAATTTCTCGGATGACACGGCTGATCGAAAGTGCCATGGAGTAAGGATGGATAAAGAAAATAATTTTACAGCATCCAGCTCTGTATCCATGTACGTTTCCTTCCTTCATTCGCTTTCTCGGCGTTCCTTTCGAATTGTGCGGATTACATAAATTTCACAGGGTTCCCATTGTAATTTGATGAATTTTACAAATACACGAAAAAAAAAAAAAAATTGATCTCGAGCAAAATTTATTAAACAGGCAACACAGTGCTACATAAAAATTCATTGCGCGACGGGTATTAAATGAGAGTCTCCAGCATCGCGAGCGGATATTTATATTCGATGCAATAAAGGGGGAAGAGACTCTTCCGCTCCACTTGGGGTGTAGCTGCGGCATATTTTTCTCGCGTTTTATACATATCATCGTCTCTCTCTCTCTCTCTCTCTCCTTCTCCTTTGCCGTTAGCTCGTACGCCACTTTTAGCGAAGCCACTCTTCAATAGAACGTCAGAGAAATCGATCGTTATTCATAGAGCGGGCAGTCACGTTATTGGAAGTATTAGCCTCTGTGTGGTTGATAATTAACCGCCTCACGGTATCATTGACACGGAAGCCCATCCCAGTTGAATTGGCCAACCGCGAGTCAGCCCTGTGCCGGTTGCCAATCAACGCAATTACTTCCTCTTTCGAGTGTCAAGTGCTGCCATCTGCGGTTCAATATCATTCAAGTCATTTTTCATTTTCTCTCCCTTTCTACATTGATCTTTGTTTGATAGCTTTTTCTATCTCTCTTTTCTTTTTTCATCCATCCGACGCAACATCATTTCGAGGGAAAGTGTCGCTTTCATTTTGCCACGCATCCAGGATAGTACTAAGCTTTTACGACCTCTTGTGCTATGTGGCTGAACACGAGGCTGACCTACTCTCAGGGAGTAGGGGCTGCATACTTATCTGTTCCTGCTTGCCCGAGCAAGAAAAGAACTTCTGCCTCACTAATTCACGCACTTGCCGACACTATCATAAATTCGCAGGAAGACTTAATACATCGTTTCTTCAGAAAAAAAAAAAAAAAAAAAAAAAAAAAAAAAAAAAAAAAAAAAAAAAAAAAAACATAAGCTCTCGAATTGATAGCTGTTGTTATAGTACGGTAGCATCTGACCCGATGATAGAGTAGAAGAGAAAAACATATTATAGTCGATATACTCGAATAAGTTAGAGACTATTCGAGTGAAAGAATATCTTTTGTATCGTGACTCTGACGTAAGACCGATATATAACATCTACGTAACATTGTGGGCTTAGTGATTGGCTGATTGCTAAAAAAAAAAAAAAAAGGAATCGTTCGGATAAAACTGTTCAGCGTTCGCTGTTCTCTTATTCAAGCTGTGCAATGCTTATTCGTGAATCTTCGATCACAAATATTCGTTGAATATATATGGAGGGTCGTTCTCCACACTTGTATATACATGTATATACTGATTCAGTTCTATCTGGCTGACAGAATCCCCTCGTATTCTCTTTCTCTCTTCATTTCTTTGTTCTACACTCATTCAATTCGCTATCTTTTCCCCCTGCCATTCTCTCGCTCCTGTTCTCCTCATTGTTATCAAAGCCAGACTCTGCCAGGCTGCGAACCAGTTAACCAGTCAGCGTTTCAGCAGTTGGACGCACGGAGTCCCGACTGCGCCAGCGCCTGTTACCCGGCGCAGAGCCCGTTCAAACTTGCATTCGATATAAACGAACGACGTCCGGTCGGAATTTATATGAACGTACGTCTCCCCGGGTTCGCAGATTTATAGAATGGAATTGAATGAAATCGGTGGGCGGGCAGAGAGTAACTCCTTAAAAACTTTAGCAATCTAGCCGATGGGACAGGGAAGCGGGGGGATGACGTCGTTAAGGGAAATAAACGCGAGCAAAGTCAGCGCTCGATGAATCTTTGAAGACCTTACGGTCGCAGGACGAAAAAGATCATTCCCTTATTACCCGGAAGTCGAGTGTCCGCAGCGACGGCAACGCGAAAGTCCAGGACTCGGGAACCTCGTTATGGCGCACAGCCGAAAAACCGATGACGCCGGGTAGAATAAGAGGAACGTGTAAAAACGCACTTTTTCAAAACTTCCCGCCTTCATAGCCACGCCGATCCACTTCCTTCTCCCGGAGAAACTGTAATCCTCTGAGAATGGATCACCCGAGTATATTGCTAAAGTGGATCAGTCTGGTATATATATTAGACGAATGGATCACTCGAGTTCCTTGGGCTCTCTCGCATTTTCGCAATTTGTACGCCGAAAGGCACTTCCGCCCAATGTCCCCGGATGCGTCACCCCCGGTATTGTCCCAGCGCCACTTTGCTACCGCGATACGGAGTCTGCTCGTGGCGCCTCGTGTCTGAATTAAATGTGTTTCGATGACTTCAAAGAAGAAATATTTTCATTTTATCCGACTTTTCATAGGGGGCCAATAAAGAGGCCGAACGAAATGCCTGATGCTTCAGGATTTTCAGAGAAATAAAAAAGAAAGAGGGATGCTGGGAAATATGTGCCGGCACGCAGGACGCAGATCGGATGAGGTTTTCGCTATCTGACAGGTTGGTCTTAAGGTATGTTGCGTGAAATACGTAGACTGGGGATGACTAAAAAAAAAAAGAGTCCTTATATAAGGATAATCGAATGGGTTTTACCCAAAATGAGGGACCAGCGCAAAACATCTGGGATAATCGTGTCTCTCTCTCTCTCTCTCTCTCTCTCTCTCTCTCTCTCTCTCTCTCTCTCTCTCTCTCTCTTGTTTGCAAGGTTCTCTATCCGTGAAATTAGTGTTACCACGTTGAAGAAAGCCTATCTTGAAGTTACGTATATATATACGTATATACATTATGTATATATATATATATACATTACATAGTTCCTACAGGAGGTCGAATAGGGGACTGGATCCTGGTGAACGTCGTTTGAGTCTTCGCGGCTTAGGATTTCCCATCTCGAGAGGCTCTGGTACCTACGACCAGAACATTACCATTATCGATCGGAAATCGTCTGTTAACAGGAAACAGGAAGAAAAGTACCTTGCCTAGTAGACGTGCCTGATATACCTTTTGCGTACTATCTATCCCGTCACGAAGCCGTCTGGGACGAATTCCGAAATGAATTCACGTAAGGGTAGAATAAATTTGACTACCAGGTTACACGAGTGACGTATACGCCACGTATGCCAACCTTTATATTCCATTGTAGGATATACGTTCTTCGAGCCATTTTGTCCATCTCCAGTCACATTTCCTTTTACCCTGATTACCATAGCAAAGAGCCACGATATTCACTTTTTTATAGCGACTGTATATATTCTGCGCGGTATACACAGAGAGATACACAATGCGGTAAAATCCAAAATCGTTATGCAAGAACAGAAGTAAAGGAGGTTGCGATAACGTTACTGTATACCGAGAACGTGATTACGTTTCACGAATAAAAAGAAACGTCAGTAGCAATATGTATGTCTGTATATATATATATATATATACCTATATATAGAACAGGGGATAACGTAGTCCATTCAAAATACCACGTGAGTTAGTTAATAGCGAGAAATTGGTGAAACTGAGTTCCAGTGCCATATTGGGAATACTAATTACATTAACGCAAAGCATATAGTTGGTATTATCGATAGTCACGATTAAATATATTACGTAACGTTACCAAATCTCATATTGGATTGGGTGGTTCACTGTTCGTAGATGCATCCATGGAAATTGATAGGACAGTCAAAATGTGAATTTTAAGGGTCCACGAGACGACGGGGTTGTTAACGTTCGATAGTTACGAAAATTGGCGTCCTTACTTTCCGAAGTCAAATACCTACGTGTACCGCACGGATATAAAATCTTCTGTATCCTTTTCTCGTTTTTTTTTTTTTTTTTTTTTTTATTCCACTCGTCATTCTTCAACAGTCCACAATGCTCCGAACGGATAGAGATTACACAGGAGATTCAAAGCGTTTCTCGATCTCCGGTTCTGCGGCAGAGGCGCTGCAGTCGCTTGCGCTCTCTGAATGTGCCCGCTTCCGTTTTCATAGTACTCAGCTATTTACGGGAATTCTAGTATTCACCGTAGTAGAAGCAGCAGCATCGATAGGAAGCGGCGATTGAGTTGCGTCGAGTCCTAGAAACCTTTGGATTTGCATTCCGCGAAGTGGCAAATTTATTTTTAAATATTTTTTTTTTATGTGGATTTTTCATCGCCTGGTGAGAATCTGCTAGCTTTTATTTTTTGGACTCTTTCTATCCGAAAGCGGAAAGGGAGCATCGACGCCGAGAAAGACCGAAGAATGATTTTCCTGGTTAACGTTGGATTTCACGAGGTCAGAGATGCGAATCTATATAGCGAAGAGCGAGTTTTCCTTTGTGAAAAATTGCAGCTTGACGCTCAATGACCTTTTAGAATCGAATTGAACCCTCGCTTTATCAGCTGCCAAGAGATATCGTAGGAACAGAAGGCGGTACGGGATTTGACGTTTTCTTCTTCTTCTTCTTCTTCTTCTTCTTCCTTGACTTCTTTCCGCTATCGCCGAGATAGGAGAGACCCACCGAGAGACCACTCTCTATACGCTGTTACGTGTATACGTATAGAAATGTTGTTTCGCCTAATCTCGAGATAGTTCCGGTACCTCCAAGCGTATCCACGTTTCACATGGCAATACCGATTATTTCCCTAGGATATACAGCCCGAATCCTGAAAACTTTTTCAAAAGCTACTCGAACAAGGTACCGAGTGATTCCATTCATTTTCCGACGTGTATAGAAAGGAGCTCCTTGACGTCCTGGACTTTCGGAATGGTCGGTCCCTTTCACGTGCGCCAAAGTGACTGGTATTACGGGCAACTACGATTGTTAGAAAAAGGTCGGAAACCCGATCCTAAATGTCGATAAGGTAGACACCTTGCCACTAGGATTTCAAGTCAGATTTTATTTTTCTCTTTTTTCCCATACTCGACGTACTTCACAAATAAGAAGCAAGTCCCAGGGGCTTCCGATCACGGCCTCCCGTGTCCACACATGCTTATAAGCTCATACGTTCGGCGTCTCGCGTGCTTTGGCACACGTCGAATAACCTCAACAGATTCGCTCGTGTAAATATTGGACCGAAAGCGTCTCGAACCTCGAATTTTCACGACTCTCCATACGTTACATATCGATTCCGTCATCTTGACGTTTCGTCTGTACGCTGGCGCGTACTTGGAAAACATGGAAAAAAAAAAAAAAAAAAAAAAAATTCAATCACCGACCCACCACCAAAGCTGTCGGACCCACTCTTCCAGACGCTATCGGCTAACGTTATCGCAAATCTTCGCCGTACCTGACCAACTGCCTATGATTTCGTTGCATCATTACCGATCCCTTTGGATCTAATTTACAGGCATGACTTGCCTTTATTCCCACGAGAAGTGACTCGGGAAAATGCTTAATCGCGTCCGCTCGATCGTCGCCCCGAACCCGCAGACAATAAGCAGGGCGCCCACGTAAGAGTTTACCACGTGATACCGACTGCCAACCAAAGAACAATGAACACGTGGAGTTGGGCAAAAAGGAAGGAACCCTCTTAGCATGAGAAAATACAAGGAACAACAGATTTCGCTGCGAGTATATATGTGTGTAGCGCCCCGTGAGAAAGCCCTGGTCAAATTTATGAAACGGGTAGGAACCACAGGAACGAGGTTTATGATAGCGAGAAGTATCTTTTATATCCTCGGCTGACCCTTTCACTGCGTGGGGCAGGGGCGAGGGGACAGGGGCGAGGGGGCAGGCGAGGGGGCAGGCGAAGGGCGCCGGTTGACGCTCGCTATTCGGCCAGTCCACAGCGCGAGATTAACGCCTGTGTTTTTTCGAGCGTGGGGAATCACGATACCTGCCTCCGCTCTCCCTGTGCTCGTGTCCAACCTCGTGTTTGAGGTTAGGTTACCGGTTATGCCGTGAACGGCGTCACGAGTTTATATAACGGAAAACATTTCGCTTCAGCTCAAACAGATTTTACGCCACTCGAATTAGTAAGTCGCGTGAATACTTTTCATTGTACCTTGCCACCCGCCACCGCCTCCGCCGCCGCCTCCGCCACCACCGCCGCCCTCGACCGGCTCGCCAACTCGTCCCTCTTTCTTCAATTACAACGAGGAGTTTTCACATTTCCCGTGAATA
Organism: Trachelus iudaicus; assembly: GCA_030142595.1. Classification (NCBI taxonomy): domain Eukaryota; kingdom Metazoa; phylum Arthropoda; class Insecta; order Hymenoptera; family Cephidae; genus Trachelus; species Trachelus iudaicus. The sequence goes on from JARQTH010000053.1 coordinate 29,759, forward strand.
CTAACGATAACTACGGACCTCGTTATCAAGGGGGATGCTGAACACCCTTGGCGAGATTAGAGGGGGGGAAGAGGGGGGGGGAGGGGGCAAGCAAGGTGCTTCGCATTGCTACACGGCTATGCTGTAATATTATGTAATAACGATTTTGACGACTTTGCGAAATATAGAAAAATATATTGCTGTACCTGTGTAATCCAAACCCGTAAATCCTCGACGCTTTTGATTGACAATTTTCTTTCAGACGCCGAAAGGATGATTCGCGACTGTCTGATTTTACTGTGCTGGCTGTGCACGGTAAACGGTAAAATAGGTGAGTCTTTGAATTTTATCGTGATACACGTAGATACTGAGGATCTGGAAAAAATTTTATTCAGCCACGTGTTAGCCCGACCGACGATGGCTGGAATCACGGCGAAATATCTTTCGAGTGTAAATAGTTTCTCTCTCTCTCTCTCTCTCTCTCTCTCTCTTCCGTCGTGTTTTTCAATTTAACGATATCATTCGTTTCGCTCGTTTTAGATTTCAGTTTAATTTTTTGTTTTGCTATTTTTAATATTTTTTTTTATTTTTTTTTTTTATTTGCCGCTATCCGTAATCCGAGATAATAACGTTACAAGCGCACCATGAAAATCGGGGGAGGGAGGGAGGGGACTTGTAGAATATCGCGGAAAATTATTCCGGTAATGGGCCGCTACTCAAAATGTAAATACGAGCTCAACGTAAAACAGCCGGTTATCACAGTCCCGGGCGATATTTCACGTGAAATGGCAATGTACCGGAAAATTTTTACTCCGGAACCACCGTACTTCAATCCCTGGACGCCGCGATCATCTAGAAATCATGAATTGGAATTACCGGATGGAACGAAGTCTGGACCGTATTTTACGCGTAGCCGGAGATACCATATTACGTATTCGTGCGTTAGATTGCCTATAGTTCTATGGGCGATTCAATATTGGTGCTAAAAGAAACTTCAAGAGCTTCTCATACGGAGATCCAATCATACGGAAGTCCAATGAAGAAATTTAATTAGGACAGGTCGTTGAGTTTGAAGGTTTTTTTTTTTTTTTTTTTTTTTCTTAGACGTGACAAACCGAAGGATATATGCTCGTTGACGTTTCATGGGTGTTATTATTATACAGTAAAAAAAGTTTTATTAGAGAAAATTTTCATTTCCTTCGGTCTCGTCTTCGCGCGTCACGTTGATAAATGAATAACGCAAATACTCGAGCATTGCGGCTGACGCGAAGGTATTTGGGGAAAGAGTTGAAAAAAATTATCTTGACGTCTAAACGAAATTCGAGCTACGTTATCGTAAAATGGAGCGGAGTACTTCCAAAATTGTTTCGACGGGAAGCCCGGCACGTCGTATGCACTTTCTCGAGCGAACAGAGAGGCAATTTGCTCCGGTAAATAGACACTCGACGGAAGTTCGTTCCGACGACATAATATCATCTCGATAAAACGCGAGATGAAAATTCACGTACATCCGATGTACGGAGCAACGTCCGCCATCTTGAATATTTTTAATCGCCAAATCCGACGTTTGATCGGCAGCCAAAAAAGTATCGCGAAAATTTCTCGACCAAACGTCAGCGAGTCGCTGTGCCTCCCAAACGCGTGACAATTACCGACCGCGGATCGGCCGAACGTCCGGGGGTCGTGATTTCCGGTTAAATGATCGTCCAAAAAGAGAAAAAGAAAAATATGACAACCCCGTGTTACGTTGCAGGTTACTTCTGGCACATTACTGACATCCACTACGACCCGAGATATTCGACTCATGGAAACACAGGAAGCAGTAAGTTTTCATCGCACTTTGTCCGCTTCATTACGCACAGCCTTCCCTTTTGTCCATTTTCTTTACTAATCCGAACTTCCACTTCGGCTTTATTTGCTGTTTAAGTAGCGACGCGTTTCTCTCCCACCCGGAGCTTACCCACTTGAATATATGGCATAAGAACGCCAGAGATCCTGGCCCTTTGTGCTCCTCGGCCAGAGAGTCTCATCTCCGTATCTTAGCGTCATCTCGCCTTTCTCGGTTTCCTCAAATAAGCAAAAACAAAAAAGGAAAATGAAAAGTCTCTGCAAACATACTTCCAGCAGCGAGCAAGTATTTTTTAAGTCATCGGCGTCGCCTGAAAACCCACGTGAAAGTTCGGTTCCTCAAAGTATCGTAACTTCGAAGAAACGCGAAGTTGGCTTTGCGAGATGTAAAATAAAAGACTAAGAACCGTATACGCGCGTCGTACCTATCTGGATGGTCGTTTTTCCCCCTCCATGAAGCCACCGGACGCATCTACCTTACCGACCGAGTTTATCGTTGAGCGATGGAGCAATTCACGATAATCGCTGTCACTGCATTAACAGGGCCCGCCAGAGGGAAATAACCGTTTTTAATATTGCATTATCTTCTGAAAAGTTATAGATATAATAATTACTCGGACGATATTTTATCGCGACCGACGAGGACAATGAGATTTATGCAGCCCGACGAGATACCGTGCCATTTTTCATTCCCGAAGAATTGCTCCATTACGAACGCGCCAGGCCCCCCGAACGTTAAAACGCAAAGTGATCCAGGCAGAGCGTAAACGACTGAACTCGCTAAATATTCCAACCGCGCCCGCGACACGGATTACCTTTCTCTAAGTGAAAGTAAAAAAAAAAAAAAAATATTCTATACGAGCTTTACTCCTTGAATCCCGCTCACCTTCGTCCTCCCTTCGTTTTCTTTGCAGTGTGCTGGAACACAAGGAGCAATATAGACAGTGGACGTATTCGATCTGACCAAAGGCCTCCTGGCATGTTTGGGGAATATAACTGTCATTCGCCATGGGCACTTATCGAATCAGCAGCACGAGCTATGAGGGCAAAACACGGCGAAGGAATTGAATTCGTCTTGTGGACCGGGTAAGGCTCTAAGGAGATCGGACACGACTTATTTATTTTCTTTCTCAAAAAAAAAAAAAAAAAAAAAAAAAATCACTCGACAAGACCTAGGCCATTTCGCAGATTGAGTATCTTATCTCCGGGGTGTATTTGTTTTTACCTCTCGGAGAATCTTCAGGTAATACAGTCGACCCGGTACATAACTCGCAGGGTGCCTCAAGTTACTTGGAAAATATTCAAGTGGCTGCAATTCACGTGGCATTTAATTTCCTAAGGAGCCGCTCCATTCGTTCGCGGGGGGCGGGGGTTGGGCTCATTTGCAAGTTATAAAGGGTGGAATACGATTTTTTCTGTTGTTGATGTTCCAGGGATGCTTTATCTCACACGGCAGGAATGAGCGAGGAATTACGTATTCAAAGCTTGAAAAATCTTACCGATCTTCTATCTCATACCTTCACCGGACAATTCATATTTCCCGCTCTGGGACACGAAGACACGGGTGTCAACTTCACTCAGATTGCCCATCTCTGGCGCCACTGGTTGCCGAACGAAGCTCTCGTCACTTTCAAGAAAAGTTGGTATCGCCAGTTATTTATCATGTAGAAAGTTCGTTAATCGGGTCTGTTATAAATTTTTAATTATGTACGTACGTACAGTTAACCCGTATGTGGCGCATGCATGAAACTTTAATTTGAACCCTAGTAACGTTATATATTCCCGACAAGTGACTGACCGTCGAGTGGATGAGCCGTTGCCAACTTTATGAATATTTGTTTTCGCACGTACTGCCGCAGCCTCCGTGTAGCAAGTTCGCATGGAGCATATATGTATACATCAAGCTTTATATCGCATTCGTAGAATTTCGTGTAGATTGTTAATCGAAAGAAAAAAAAAAATCTTGGACATCCGTTCGTTATCGTGATACGTACATTGAGCGAAGGAGCAGTCATAGGTGTTCAATTGAAAAAATCTTATAGGAGTAAACGGATCGAACGCTTCTTTTTTCTTTTTTGTTTTTTTTGTTTTTTTTTCGTTATGCCAAAAAGACTTTACTTTTAATTTGCTCGCATCCGCTACGAGGACTCACGTAATTAGCGAATGAAAAAGAATAATGAAGCGATTTAAGTAACAATGGCGGATTCTGCCGTAGTGCCTCGTAATTACCTAGGCAATTATACGAAAAAATAGAGCTTATATTTCTTGTCAACTTTTATATCACTTCGAGTGAAAAGAACAAGCGCGCAATGTACATCGGTTCTGTATTGTTTCATCGCCTTTGTTCCTTTATTCAGTACCTTTGTAAATCCACAATACACGTACCACATTGTATTCGATGCAGACAAATTGCCAATTTCTCCGATCGCCAAATTGTTTCGTTTTCAATAAAAGGCTGTTTATTTGAGAGATAAAAAAATATATATAAAAATTACTAAAATTGCGGTGCTTCTTTTTTTTTCGAAAAATAAAAAAACCGTTCTCGAATACAACGTAACGTTACGAGCGTGGTGAAGGCATGAAGGTTATATCGGCGTTTGCTCTTTAAACCGCTATCAAATGCATTTATAGATCGATCAATCAAATGACAGGCTGATAAAAAGATAAAACACGTGTCCGTGCGAAATTTTGAAATAAATCGCGAATTGAAAAACCAAAAAAAAGCCAGTGCAATACGCCAGTCGTAAATGATCATTAAATTTGCACCTCCAGTTATACTTACAGTGGCTGAGGAATATTATCCCTATTTCTTCTCCCTCTTTTTTTTTTGATTCCCCTGCAAAAAATGTCAACGAGCAGTTTCAGCACTTTCGTCCCTAGAATAACTTCGGTAATCGATGCTGACGTCACGAGAAGTCATTCGAGATCCGTCACAATGAATCGCCACATGAATATCAACCTATCGACCATGTATTACTGCCGACTGTCAGTGCAGATATTGTTCCCTTTATAGGGGATAAATCCTAAAGCTCGGTGCACAGCGGACGATAAAAACAGGGAATTATCATGAAAAAAAAAAAAAAAAATGTCAATCACCTACGTTACACAATCAAGCTACAATAAATTTAAATATTTTCAAAATCTTCATATTCTCAAAAAAACCCTCTCTAAGCACTCCCATGTCAAAGTTTAATGACGTAATAAAAAAATAAATAAATAAATAAATAAAAAATCCATATCGCAATCACGTATCTTTTTACTGAGAGATTAGGGCTGTCCATTGACATACATACACGTATAACTTTATAAAACTAAGACTCTTTGTGGATCAAGTACTTGAGGAATATACAATTCTTTATAAGCTTTTATTGTACATATTATTAAATCATGGCCTCGTCTGAGCTCCCTGGAGCTTTTCAATATTCCACTCTTGAGAATAACAATATAATAATGCTTCGAGGAAAAAAAAATATATATATTATATATATAAATATATATAATTCTTGGATAACACAAGTTACTTTACAAAGGAGGGTACGTCAGTCTCTTTTATTTTTTTTGTTTTAACAAAAAAGTTAGCATCTATGATTTACAAGCGTTTACAAGAAAGCTGATCAAGCGAAAGTTGAAGATCGAAGCCGTAAGTTGAAAAATCAAATTTCGTTACGGAAAGTTAAAACGAAAGAAGTGATAAGGATAACACTCGAGCAGGATTAAAATAATGAAGTGCCATAAAGCTCGTAGCTCTACATGTTTACCACTGTACTTCCAGAGTGCGTGCTCAAGTCTTAGTTCTCCATTACGTAATACACCTTGCGTATAATTAAACGGCATGACAGACTATTCCAAAACCAAATCCCAAGGAACACGCAAGTTCCGTAAATACGTCCGCCGTTGGACAGACAGTCTTTTCTCGAAAGACGAAACTCGAATTCTTGAAATTCGTCAAGTTAATTAGTTCAAGATCGAAAAGGCCGTTCGAAAAAAAATATCGACCAATCGAAGGTTAAATCGTCGAAATGAAGTTCGTTTAATTCACCTGAAATCGTCTGTAAAATTACGTAATTTCAGGATAAAACGTTCACGCGTAAAATCATTAAGCCCAAACTGCGATACCTCGAATGACTGCTTCGTTAAACTGACTAAATACATCGAGCGCGATCGCTGTATTGGAAAGTGAAAAGAAAAAAAGAAAAAAAAAGTAATTTTTTTTCAACCCACAGCTTTGACACTAATCTTGCTCAAATCTTTCCTGTATTGTGTGTACCAACCTTAATTAATCGTAACACGCACCTTAGAAGGAATAAGAGGGTTGCGTGTTGAACGTGCTTAAATTTCTTTTTTAACGTTCAAATTCCTAGCATGTCCGATTATTATAAAGAATCGTATAGTAACCGGGTAGTCTCGATGTATCATCATACGCGTGCATGCGTCGTTATAAATGATTGGAGAAAAAAGAAATTAGAAAAATAATTTTGTTGTCTTCAAATCTGTCAACAGCTGGATTTTACACGATCGAGCAGCGCTCTGAGAATTATCACATAATATTTCTAAATACAAATCTTTGGCTGAGCACTTCGTCCATAATTGATAATCGCGTCCCGCAACGCAACGGCGGCCAGGTGATCGATCATTCGTCCGATCCAAGCGGGCAATGGACGTGGCTGGAGAATAATCTGCGAAAAGCACGCATCAAAGCGGAAACCGTAAGTAAATGTCAATCTCTCTATTATTTCGCGATGCTAACTCAGCTACGTAATAACCTTCCGCATACACAATGAAACGAACGATCCAATAAGTAACAAAGTGCCATAATAAAGTGAACGTTGACGTTCTTCGAGAAATACGTAGGCACCGATCGCTCCCATCCCATCGAGGTATTACCACATTCTGCCTGTAGCACCTATAGACAAGAAGCGAATGGACCTCGGCAATAAATCTTACATAATAGCAGCGAGTGGAGCATAAAGTTGCGCTTACATTATATGAAGTTTTAGTGCGATTTTCACGATCCCGAATACCTACACGGTGTACGGAGATTATTGGATGTTGTTTTAACGGTCGAATATACGGCCGCCATTGCGAATAATTAATTTCCCAATAATTTTACACAATTGGAAATACGATTAACTTATTGGGTGTAGCCAATTACTCTATGGAAACGAAATTCTTGACTTTCGTTGCCAATGCGAACATCGAGCTGGTTTCGCGTAAATTTTGAAAAAAAAAAAATGAAAACAAGGATTTCAGAAAATTATTTTTTTTGTTTTTTTTTTTCATATCGTGACGGATCTACGTTCGCGTATGGTCTTGACGTTAATACACGAAAGTCATATTATGCGAACATACGTATTCGCCTTGATATGTCTATAAACGTTTGAGATAAGTGTATCCGCTCGAAAAGCAAGCAAACCCCATTCGCTTCCGGTCGGAATGCTTTTCATCGCGCATAAAATGAACCCTTTGCATTAACACTTTGCGGAAAAGTTAAAGCCTATGTTAAATGGGGAGATGGGTACGTATTCTCCACGGTCGATGGATTTCGTCAAAGGGCTCAAGACTTTGCGCCTGGTAAAATCGTCCCTTATACGATTCACGTTTCACTGGGGGGGACGAAGGTTGTCGATCGATCGGAGACTCGGATTGGTATAAAGTACCAAGGAGCTTAGGGTACTTGGACTATAACTTTCCTCTCGTCTTACTCACTTGCCTAGGAAGTTTTTAGGGAGAAAGTTTTACGCTTTGTATTTTAATGTCGTTGTTGTTAGACAGTGCAAACCACATTTGACACGTTGCCACTGGTGCACGGTAACACGTAGAATATATGGATATGCAAACGAGGATGTAATTTTATTGAATGATCCATCGCGTCGATATTTGCCAAATCGAAATTTGAGAGGCTCGCTTTTTTGACATTGATGGGATTAACGGTAGGGACGCGCGCTTTGTATATGGCGGGCGGATTAAAACGTTTGTCAAATTGAATTCGAAGCTGAACGAGTATTGCTGAAAAACGTGTTACCGAAAAATTTTTAGTAAACTTCATTGTCGATTTTCGAGTGCTATAGCCTTTATCCAATTTGGGGCTAATTTATACGTCGCCCGCAAGACGGGGTATCAGTTTTCGTTAAGCCACACTCACATTAAGGGATCACGATCCTAATTTCCACTGGTCCAATGTGGCTACGATACATTGAATAATGCAAGAACCAATATACCCTTGGATTCTGGGACCTGTTGGTTTGGCCCGTGTATCGTTTCGCCGATAATAGCAGTCCTATTGAGGTAAATATCGACGTCAATAATTCTTGGCCCGACGGTACTTTGCCCTGTAACGAATAGGCAGACTATAGAAATATTTCAAGCAATTCTGTTGTGCGACGCACGAAGATTATTATTATGGTTATGCATGAGTAAAAGAGGAAAATAAATATACCTGGAAATTAGTCAGTCATATTTTCCTACCGATACTCTATATGAGAACGAGGATCTGTTTGAGGAAAATGAAGAAATGATTAAATTCGAATTATCCCTCGACCAATGAGGTATTACCTACAGTGAAATAAAATCAGATAGACTCAAGATTGGTCCAGATTGAAAAACTGCTGCTGGCTCTTTACTCCCTGTTGGGATTAAGAAGCATTGAGGATACGTGTCACGTTTTATCCTATGTTTGTTCGAACCTTAATTCTTGAGATTACACGGGGATTGAATAAGGTGAATTTTTATTAGTTCTTTCTCAAGCTGTAACGATTTATAATGTAAATTGTAACGGTGCGTATTGCCGATGCTCAATTGTTCCTAAGTAATGATTGACGTCGAAGAAAAAGTATCGAGACAAGAAAAAAAAAAAAAAAAAAAGAAAAAACGTCAAAGTCACGGGAAACTCAATAAATTCTTGCGTAATTAAACAAAATCGTATTTCAATGGTATTTATTGAATGACCATTTTTATTGAGTTATTCCGAAAGAATACGAAAGTATGCATTCCATTCCTGTTCCAATAAATATTATTGGAATGGACGCAAGCTTTGAATTAAACATGGGAAAAAGTCATTCCTTTTAAGTAATAACACTGTGGTAAATTTCATATTTCATTAAGGGTCTCTAGAGAGGGACACTCTCAGTGAATAATACAGCGTAATTTAGTGACAGAACACGAGTAACATGGACAGCTGAAGTAAAACGGAGATTAGGATTAAGCGAGTTTCGCGAAAACCGGATACCGCCTCCAGGAACAATGTTAACAAATAGCCTGTGGAGCAACAGGAACTACGTCCATACGTCGTAGAAGATCAGCAGTATATCACGTACTTAGTAACTTCTTAAGCTCAATAATTAAGGATGGTAGTAGGTAGTCTAGAAGATTCATTATAGACGGATTTTCATGGACCTACTTAAGGCGCACGTCTTAAACCAGTAAACCAATAAACCAATAAACCGGAACTTACCCAATCGATTACTATCGAAGTAGTTATCGATTTGTCCAAGTCCGCGGGTGCACTCTGAAGTCGAATCGGTGTACGCCACATAAACCATGTCTTCGATCCCGATGTAACATAGCACGGAGAAAGCTAGAAACATGTCACTCTAATCTACCGTAACCGCCAGCTGCGAGACAGCGAGTAGGAAACTTGCCGGTCGAGGCATTCGTTAAATTATGGAAGGGACTCCCTGATTCAGGTGTAGAATTAGTAAACCACAAAACGAAACTTTGTAGATTGAGTTACGTCGGATCAATCGCTTTCACGTTATCTCCAGACCCGAAGCGTATCCACTCCGCTCAAAGGCAATTCCGTAGTATTAATTCGACCGTGCTTGCGTGCGCGCATGCGCAGACAACCGCCGTGAGCCGCCAGTGGCACGCTCTACCGGGAACACAATGAAACACGTATCGCATCGGTAGTCAATCTTGACTACAGGTGTGTGCAAATTGGTTTTATGATCAACGGGAAACTATGAACCTTTATTACTACGTTGATTGCTCCAGGAACCTTTCTCAAGGTATCAAGATGGAGATATTTTCGGAAATAGCTATGCCAGAGACTAGTCGTAGCGGTAAAAAGTCCATAAGAAAAAAAAAAAGAAAAGTACAAGACGTAACGTCACTGGTACGCAAATTCTTATGTTCCTTGCAGCATTTCGCTTGAATCTAACGGAAGTTATCACTTTCGACATTATCGTACGGGGCAGGAAGTACGTAAAGGCAGCGTTCGTGGAAAAAAAAAAAAAAAAAAAAAAACGATGGAAATCCGACGAATTCCAAGGATCACGGAGGGTCGCCTAATTCCAGTCTAATCCTCATGGTGGCTTAACGATTGGCCATTGACATTTTAAGGCTGCTCTAGATAACGTGTGTACTTTTAAGGAGGTACATAACATAGACCTACACATACATATGTGTTTAAATATTACAGTATCTTCGGACAGGTCATCGTAATCGATAATAAATTACAGAAAAAAGAGCTCGATATTCGTTTCACTTCTTATTTTGATATCAAGCAGAAATTCATAAGTCATAACACGACAGCCATCGATCTTCCTTAATTCAACCCTCTTACGTGGCTCCTTGAACAGGAGTGGGAAGACATTAATAGTTAATCGGAAAATATAAAGGGGGGAGGGGGGGGGGCAGTGAACATCTACTGGGAGAAATAACTTCAGTATCTGTACATAAAATATGCTATACGCAGTTAGGTGAATTCCGTTTATCCTACACTTAATTAGTTATCTAAAGGAGTATCTGAATTTCGCGAATGCACCCGGTAAACTCGTAACCTGCTGCTATCAGATCCCTTACGTTATCGCGAAATTTCCGAACACGTTCTCGCAGAAAGGACCTACGCTGCTCTCTGTACATATGGCGCTCTGTGCGCTACACATATACTTCGCTAAGTATTACGGTATATACATATATAGACATATACAAAGTATGCGGCACATGGAAAGCACATATGTACATATGGGATACGAGGAAGATGACCACCTTGATTTACTCATAAGGTTAAACGATGCTTCGTGGAATTTCGCCAATATAACTTAAAGGGATTTCCCGGTAAGCGTTCTGTGGCGTGGCTGAAATTATTTTTCGTCAATATTCAATATTCCACGTGACGTAACAGAAGATCGATCATGTTACAATTTTCTATTATCGAGCTCGAACCGCTGTATTTCGTATACGAAAGGTCATTATCATTTTCCCGCCACGGTACAATGCTATCCGAATAAATCTTACAGGGCTTGATTAATTAATTTCCGGGAATAATTTAAGAGAGTCCCCGGGCGATAAATCTTTAATGCAATTAAGCAAAGAGATAGTAAACAGCATAGAAGTCGATTTGATTGATAAAATAATTATTATTTTTTAAATCGCTTTGTTCGACTTTTTTTTTTAATCGATTTCGTCATATTACACGCCGATCTACTGATTACATATCTATAAGCTACAAAGCTAATCACCTACGATGATTAGACACGCAAGGCTCTGAGATAATAAAAATTACACACGGACACACACGCCTTGTCAAAGATTCATTGACAGTTTGGATGTCAGTGTGGTTGTTATAAATTTTTTGGAATTTTGATTCTCTTTTAATTTCAATAATTTTCTCCAATCAGGTATACATCGTGGGTCACACGCCGCCAGGCGTTTACGAACGCGAAGGCGGAGCCAGCGCTTTGCACGAGAAGCACAATAAAAGATATCTTAGACTGGTTCGCCAATATTCCGACATTATTCGTGGACAATTCTTCGGGCACTGGCATTCCGACACGTTTCGTGTAATCTACAGCGACACCGGTAGGACTTTTTCAATCTAACCATTATAATCGTTATAGGTATTTTATCGGGACTTTATTCCCTCGTTATTTGCATTCGATCAATGGCCGACAGATAGAACGAAAAGTAGTAGAAATTGAGACAAGTTATATTCGTCTTAATGGAACGTTCAGCTCTGTTAAGTTCTTCCTCCGTGCTATTCAGAAGAGCCAACAATAAATGAACCTTCTGTGTAATTCGATATATATATATATATATATATATATATATATACAGTGAATTTTCTAAGAAATTCACATAGAGAGAAAAATGACTGTTATCAAAATTATATATTGAAATTTTCAAATAGATTGAGACACGAGTAAATTGATATATTAAATTCTTAAACGACTCATTTTCTACGCGCTTATCAACAATAATTGAAACCAATGAAATTCAACCCGACAAGTTTTCTTTCTCGTGTCAAAAGGTTCAACTGGGATATTCAAGAATTCAAAATATATAGATATACCTGATATCGATTATCCCACCAGGATCAGGTGTCGGATAAAAAAAGGACAATTTTTATTTTACCATCGACAGAGTAGCATAGCGTAAAGAGATATCGCGCTGTAGAGTAATTTTGTATTTTATGCCCAATGGACGCTCGGATATCAAAGTAAAAATCCGATAGAGCAGAACTCCAATGAGATAAATTTTAACGAAAGATTTCTCGAGTCACGTGATACTTTTAATTCCGATCAATAACAATAATAATATCTCCATTTCATTTATTTCACAGGCGTTCCGGTTTCTTGGATGATGATGGCGCCCAGTTTAACACCCAGCAGCCCGGGCGGTCCAAATAATCCTGGGTTACGTCTCTACAAATTCGAAACTAATACCGGACAGGTAAAACGCCTTGTGCATCGTTAAATTGTCCGAGCACTCGCGAAAATATTATCCACACGCACTTTTCAGCATCGGCACGGAATACGTGCTGGAAAATGTTGAAAATTTCTGGCAACCCGAGAGAATCGTAGCGACTCATCTTTTTTTTTTTTACGTGCGTTTTTCGTTTTTTATTTTTTGGGGGCTAATCCAGATCCTGGGCCCAAAAGAAAAATGTTATAAACGTTTTAGTCATAAAAGGCGACCGAACGTGACTGGCTTCTCTAGCGACAGTTATTTGTAAAAAAAAACGAAATTCAGTGCTACCTCACGTTTTCAACAACATGGTGTTACAGAGAGCCAGAATATATATATATATACACACACATGGATATATATGCTTTTTGGATATAATAGAATTTTTCGTGAAAGCGAACCCTTGATATATCGTTTACAATACAAAACTATTTTATAACCCCAGTGTAAAAACGAAAAAGTCTCGAATTAGGTTCATCCGCGTATAAGAAGATCGACTCGTAGAAAATTGTGGTTTTTCTAGTACACAATGAACTCGGCTCTCGGACGATAACGCCTTTACGTCGTACAATTATTTTTATGCGCAATTCTTACGAGCAATTCTGTCTCATCGATTTTTCCGCACCAACGCTCTCGATTTCGAGCCACGGGGCTCCGACGAAGGAATTTTCTTTGTGTACATCGAAGATCAAAATTTTCTAACGTTTTCCCACTGAACGTCATTCCGGTCGCGGGTCCTTTCTCGAGCTTAAAATTCGTCAATACGACGATGCAAGATTACACTTTTTGGCCATGTATTTTTTGGATTTTTTTTTCTCCCCTATACAACTACAACAATTCTTACGTTTTGCTAGACTTTTAATATACGACATTGCGATGATATTCGCGAGTATGTATAACTCTGCGATATATCTTGCTTAGCATTCCGACATACGTAGCTATATCTTTGCGGAGCCAACGTTCTTTTCAAAATTCCAACATCCTTCGAGCATCGTGCCTGACACTCTTGCATGATATCACATATGTCAGCTGTAATAAGAAATGCTGTCGGATGCCATTAAAGCCAGTTCTGTATACACGTGTACAAATTCATTGTACTTTGAAAAATTGAATTCGCACGGGTAAAGTCCCGTTCTTAAATATAGGAAATTTCACGAGGAACCGAGACAATCGAATGCATTGTGAACTGACGAACATATATATATATATATATATATATTATATTTGAATTTTCCGAATCAGGTAAAAAAAAAAAAAACGAGAGATAAAAATCGAATTTCTCGGATGTTCAAAGAATTCAATTCAAAACGTATATCCATCGTGATACATCCCGATATCACGAGTTTCGTTTCATCCCTCAGGTTTTAGATTACAAGCAATTCTATTTGAATCTACCGGACGCCAATTCCGCCGGCAAAGCAAATTGGATCACCGAATACTCGATGCTGGCGCATTACGACCTACAGGCGATAACTGCCCTCACTCTTCATGATCTCGCCGACAGATTCACGCAATCGTCCGACAGCGCGTTCGTTAGGTGAGTCGAAGTAAACGATAATTAATTACATCGTTAACAACAATATATAAATTTCTTAGTTACCATATGCATACAGCATATGCTTAGTTGAAATACATGTATACAATTAGTTAAACTATATATACCTGCAAGTCGGTTGCACTCGGGTAATATAGTTTACCCAGTAAACGCGAAGATTCTTAAGCAGATATCCTCGAGTTAGAGTTCATTAATTTCGTCCTGGACAAACGTGACTCTCCGTAAAAAAAAAAAAAAAAAAAAAAAAAAAAAAAAAAAAAATTCTTTAACAAGCATCGAAAAAAGCTCCTGCCCTTTAAATTCCTTGCCACGTGGTTCGAATTAGGCTAAGCTAATACGTGCGGTTAAATTATTCGAAACGAATATCAAAGCACACACGTTCCCATAGAAATTCAAGCTTTTGATCCACCCTCCTAATTTCTTTCAATTACCAACCCTGTGAATATTTATATTACGATGGACGTACATACGGGCGAAGCGTATCGAGTGTAAAATATATCTACATAACGTATACGCGTAGGTGACGCGCTAAAAATAATGTTAAAAAGAAACCTCCAGAAAATGTATTACCTCTCTGTTACAAGTGTATCGACTCCGAACCCCCAAGGCCCCAGGGCGAACGTGACGATCGTGCGTGAAATTGATTCGTAAATAAGATTTCCACGTGAACTCCATTAATACCAACCGCACGATGTGTTCCGGTAGTAACGAGCTAATAAGGATCTTCGAGAAATCCCTGAAAAGGTTCATTTCCCCAATTATTCCCAACTCGGTCGACAAGCTGTTACACGGGCGTCGTGACGCGGCGGGCCCCCTCAAGATCGTAGAATCAAGTGGCGTAGACGGAATAAAGTAGAGAGGCGGAGGAAGGGCGCTAATTGGAGGGGAAAATTTCGCGAATTCGCAGATTAATCGCGGCGCGAGATATGCCTAATTAGAAGATACCAAGAAGCCGGTAGACGGTATCGCGGTAATTGGTACGCGCGGATTACGTCACCCCTCTGAGATACATATGCCACGACCGTACTTACCAGCATTGCCAACCCCTTCGCACTCCATCGACAAATGTTGCTTCGTCCGGATCTATTGAAATTTTCATATTTTCAGACTGCCTCGCTCCCCTACTCTAGCTCAGCCCGATCCAAGTGTCCTTTGTACTGAATACTTTGTCCTGTTTCTTTTTTTTTTTTTCCCCCAGATATTACGCAGCGAACACGGTCTCGCTGCCACGGGAGGTCGAGGAAATATGGGGCTGCGGCGGTGCGCTTAACGGAGCTTGTGCATTGCGCCACTACTGTGCAGTGACCCGTCTGAATCCTGACTCCTACAGGGATTGTCTCTCCTCTTACGCCGACGCCCTTGCATCGGTCGGATCCCAAAGAGCGAGCCCGCTGCGCTATGTGCCCTACCTGTTGACCACGTGGCTGGCATGTCGGTAGGGGAAAGAGTAAGGGGTACCAGGCGCGCGCTCGACACTAGCTAATATTATAATTTAACGTCGATAAAGTTTTTTTTTTTTTTTTTTCTTTCAGTCAACTTATAAAGGGAACATAACACGCGTCACGTATAGACTGAAAGGATGGTAAAGTTGTTTTATACAAAATCTTGCGTAAGTTTTTTGGTGTATCCGAGACCACTGTTATTAATTTGTTGTTGTTTTTAATTTATTTTTTATTCCTCATTCGGTCACGCGTTACCTCTGTATATATTGTCCCTGGCAACGGCAATAAAGATTATTATGATTATCGTGAGTCGCGCAACACGACGGTGACGATGATAATGATGATAATGGTCTTTCGAATTTCTTAGTCCTACATGTTATTATTCTATTATGTTTTTTATTGTCGTTGTACATCGTGCTATATAAATGATAAGGATACGCGCTACGAACGTTAATTGTAAATCTTTCGACGGGATCGTCTCTAATGTGTTAGCAATTATTAGTGATAACGAACGATGCGATTACACGTATGTTCGTTTCGACGGTTCGCATTTGTCAAAGCGAGACTGTTCGAGGAACATTTAAGTTTTTCTTTTTTTTTTTTTTTTTTTTTTTTTCATTCATCTTCGCACCCCTTACGTTAACGCGTAACACGTCCCACGTGACGATCCTGCAATAGGTATTTGCCTGTGCTTCCTTAAAATGCAGCGAGTCAAAATTAGATGAGATTTACGAACTGAAAGCTTATCGATTACGTAATCAAGAATTTGAGTTACACGCTGCAGTGAGAAAAAAAATATGTTTTAATCTTACCGGAAAAAAGAAAAATCAGCATCCACATCAACGGTCCAGCCGCGCGATCCCTTTCATACCGGTGGGGTGACTCCTTTGCATTGTAGTACACAAAGAGTTGGCACCTCGATAACGAAAAACGATCGCGCGGCTCCGTCGTGGACGCTTTGATCGATGTCGATAAAATCATCATAAATTCCTAGTCCCTTTTGTCGTTCAGCCTTGTATTACGGATATCCCTACTGTATCTATTCACGATCAAACGCGTGCGTACACGACAGTACGCGCGTCACGCTGTGTCTGCGTAATCCTCAGTGAAATATGCGACGGAACGATAAAGCATGAATTCCACGAAGGACCAAAAACCGCAGCAAGGGACGGAGAGAGAGAGAGAGAGAGAGAGAGAGAGAGAGAGAGAGAGAGAGAAGTCAATAGCAGCCGTTTAAAAAAAATATTTAAAAAAAAATACACAAAAAGCAAAAAAAATACAATTATTCCAAAAAAATAAAAACGATTAAAATAAATAAAAGCGTGTCGTTGTCGTTAAGCTAATAATGTAATCTATCCTGTATATGTATGTACGATTAAGAGACCTTAGTTTCTTACGTCGTGTTAATTAAGCGTAAAGACGTCGCAATGCATAAGCGTGTCGTAGCAACGGCTGCACGAAATCATTTGTAAAGGCAATTTCGAATGATCGACAATTCGCCGTATCATTCGGCCTGGTTGGTACCGTTTAACGCCGATCGACTGTCATCGACTCCGTTAAATGGCCAGAATCAAATTAGTACACACAAGTTCTCCACGCACGTACGTGCTATCGTTTCCCCACAGTCATTTACCTTGAGCACCGTGAACCCCTGACCCCGACACCCCCCCGATCCCACGATCACGCTCATCGTCATACAATCATATTGCTGAATGACAGAAGAGACGCCCGTGTAACGCGACGCCAGGCGTCCGACGTGCATTACGTGATATTATTGTTCTCAAGAATCGCCAACAGTCGTCGGGCCGTTTGACACGTGATCGCAATGCGATTTCTGTTAAGTCCCGATGGAATCGTCATCCGCTATCGATCGATACGGCTAATATGGTATTGAATTTTACATGAAAATTAATGATAAGGAATGAAAAAAAAAAATAAATAATAATTTACGTGAAATTATCTTCGGCCGTCGAAGCCGATCGAGCTCGATTAACCGTAGGATCCGATAGATCGATTGATCGTGTTCGAAGACACGGCGATAAGTTTCATTGAGTTGCTGCGTAACGATATTGCCGATATGGATATACCGATTGAAGTGATTTAACGTATTTATTTAGGGCATATACATACGTGCACAGCGAACGACGATTCTTGGGATGTTTTAGCTTATGAGGAATTAAAAAAAAAAAGTCATTATATTCATACGAAATTTTCATTCGTGTTTATCGTAAATGCAATGTTTATTAATAAACGAATAATCGATTTGTACGACGTGCCTTTTAATGCGTCTGCTGGTTTTACCTGATATCGTGTAGCGTGGAGTTCCTTTTTTTTTTTTTTTTTTTTTTTTTACGTATAGCTTACACGTTACACGGTATATAAACCCCGTTCCCCCATTTTCCACTTAATTGTTTGAAAGTTTCTACAGTCTTGCAAGCCCTGCGAACAACTGGAAACTAACAGGTAGGTAATATCCCACCTTGCACCGCATGCAATTCTGCAAGACGTATTAACTTCGTTTAATCCATATAGATCGGCTGATAATATAGTGTTAAAATAAATATCGATTAGATCGTACAATTATATTCCTAGCAGCGGCTTACGCGACGGAATGGAATACGTGTAAAAAGACTGCGCTCGGGCGTGGCGATATTGAAATAATAAAAATGTGCGAATCAGGCTTATCCTGAATTCGCAAATTAAATCGCGAAACTTTCGTAGAACGAATTAATAAGCTGATCCGGACGGTTGGGTTAAATATGAAGTGTATAAGATGCCATAGGTCTTGAAGTGAGGTAGCAGGCGACAAAGGGTTTACGGTATATAGACATATGAAAATATTGAACCCGTTGAACCGTGGAGGGTTTGGTAATTAATTAAATTTTACGCTTAATTAGCCACGTATATACACATACGTATGATATTTACAGTGGGGTACGCCCAAATGAGTATGTATTTCGTTATAGCTGAAAGTATGTATTTATATAGAAATATATGTATTACATACGTATATGCCCGTCTAACCCCTGCTGTACGTCATATTTCTTAAGCACGGTTCCCGCGCAATGGTTAAAACGAATATAACCCGTTCATTAATATGAAGAGGGCATTTAACTGAAAATGCAAGAGTTTTGCCCTCGTGATGAGAGCGAGTCTCGGGGGTGCAAGTGAAAATATCATGGACGTACGGGGGAACAAGGGAGGACCCGGGTCAACGTGTAGGCGGATTATGGGAAATACGAAACACGATACTCGCAGCGCGCAGGGTCTTTTACGAATAAATTTCTTGATCTCTGCCCTTATGGCCAGCATGGAAGAGCAGAGGCTACCCCGTGTGCAAACAGGCCGCAATGTAAATCCTATGGCATTCACGGAGCCGGGACGTAGGTGAAAACGAATGTATAGTAATACGAAGGTATATACATACATATTGAAGCAGATGAAAAAAAGGGGTAAATAAATAAAGTTTAAAACCAATATGAGATAACTAACGATAAGCAGCAGGGGGGAGGAGAGAGGGCAGATTTGCTCTGGCTCGATGAACATCGACGATCAAGCGGCAACGCGTGAAGACAATGTCGACGTCATCGATTGGAATTGCCTGAAAGCAGCAGCCGTCGTTAAAAGCGTCAAATCGACGAGAATTTAATTGCTATCGATCGATACGTCCAGACGGATCGTTTGGGAAATTTAATCGAGATCAATATCGATCGGATCTGTCTAGGCATGTATAGGAAAGGGTATTGTCGGTCGATCGGGAATCAGATCTCCACGGCGCGTTGATCCATCTGCGGGTCACAATTTCCTTGCACGTGTGGAAGACGCACGTGGTCAGTTGACGTTTGACAGACGAACTGTCACGATGACATTTCGAAGACCGGCGATTAAATGCCAGGTTACATGGTTAAGGGCGGAGTTTCTATGTTGGCGATGAAATCGGGTCACGGTTGGGTATTACCAAAAATTGTTGTACAAAAATTTGAATATGCCTCGTCTAATGGAGTGACGTAAATTTATTCGCGCGATGCAAAATATTTTTTTGGGGGAATTTCAGACACTTCATTTTTCATTTTTTTTTTTTTTTTATCACGAATTGCTCGGGGAGACGAAGGCGAAAAGTACGATAACCATGAATGCGACGGCTGACAATTTTACCAGGTTTCGCGTGCGCGATACGTCAGACGATACATACTCTCGATATTATACTCGCGAAGCGTCGGGACGCCAGGCGTCACGAAGCCGTATTTTTGAAATATACATGCGTACACAAAGAACGCGACTGGAATATTAAGAGAATGAAATTGTAAGCACTCGAATCAGTTTAAGAGGGTAAAGGTTCGAGTCCCGGCGGCGTCACCCTTACTTTAATCGCGATAATGGCGCTTCTGCATTTAATCTCTCGCGCGAAAGCTTATCCGAGAGAAGTTCGCCTTAAACCAGTGGTTTTCAAATGTTTCCCAGCGAATTTCATCTTAAAGCCTCGTTACGTCGCAGCTACTTAAACACAGCCATTCGAGTCGGACGATATATAACGGTATAGCCGTCTAGGAAGAATTACACGGTCTAATGGTTAAACGAGGAAGAGATCTCTTTTCCGCCATCTTAGGATATAAAAAATTCTTCCTTAACGAGGAATTCTTATTTAGATTTTTATTTAACGAGATACCAGCGTGTGGAGGTTCAACTCTGACGGATTAAAGTCTTACCCTATATATAACCTGTATAGAATGAATATATATATATATATATATATATATATATATATACTTTAATTACGCAACGTAAATCGTAGCGGTTTCTGTTCCATCGTTTTGTACCAGGACCACCCGCGAGGCATTTTAATTTCGTGAATCAAAATGGCATGTTCTCAAATTCATTAAGGGACAATGAACGCAGCGCGATCTCCCAAAGATACAAACGTTAATCTCCATCTTCTTCCACAAACCAAATGAATTCAAGCAGACGTCATTTGCATTCGAACAGAAGCAGAGTCTATTGTGATTTTCGTTATGCGATCACAGCGATAAGACGTTTCATTCTTATCCTAGGATACAGGTCGTTTCAAAATGAAAACCCCCCCGTGCCCGACCATTCGTTGAAGAAGAGGAAAAAAAAAAACGAAATAAGAACCAGAAGAGAATCAACCTGGCAAACTCCTGGCGTTTACGACTTATCGTTTCTGCAGAAACTTTTCTTTCCCTGCCGCGACGTCGCGACCACTGGAAGCGCCATAACGAAACTTCCTGAAAATTTCAGCACTTGGAACCGACTGGGATCCAAAAGAAGCGCATTTCGCTCGAACGTAACCTCAGGATGTCCTCGTTTACCGTGCACGACAAACCCGAGGATTTCTCGACGTGTAAGCATTGCAATGCGAAGTGCAGAGAAACCGGCAAAAAGTAGAGAACAGACCATACTGACTCTTGGGACAAGGTGTACCAGCTCCCTGTAATTCGATTCATGCATTATTCATTCGCCTTCACCCTTTAATAGCATGGAAATTTCGGGTTGCTTAACATTCCCGGTATTAAAAGAAGAGATTAAATTTTCTCCACATACAGCCTAAAGGGGCACGACAATGTCTTTCTTTATTTATATCTTTAAATACATAAAGGGTTACTCGGGACAAAATCGCTACATGAAATTAGCCTGTTAATTTGACTTCGACTGTACGGCTAGTGCATCTATACCAAAGAACCCATGTAATGTATTTTCTTAACTCGACACTGATAACGAAAATCCGAGAGCCAACCTACGTCACCTTCGACCCTTGGTCCGTGGATTCGCATGCCGGGCGCGCACCGGCCAATTCTTTTTTCTCTAGTCCGCCGAAACGAGAGATTTGATGGAACTTAATCAGAAGTGACGGTAGCTTAACGGATCCTGTCGATTTTTGGCGACGCGTTAAATTGAGAAACTCAGCCGTACGTGCT
This sequence comes from Trachelus iudaicus, assembly GCA_030142595.1. NCBI lineage: Eukaryota > Metazoa > Arthropoda > Insecta > Hymenoptera > Cephidae > Trachelus > Trachelus iudaicus. The sequence goes on from JARQTH010000053.1 coordinate 51,199, forward strand.
GATCGACCGGAAGCGAACGGTTACGGAAATGCGCGGCCGCTCAGGCTGCTAGGTCCAGGTATAGCGGAATAAGCGTCAGGTATATAGTCCCGGAAACGGATAGAAACGGAAAGAAATAGAGCCGGAGCTATCAGATTTAAATCCCTTGACCAATTAATAAATTGGGAGTACTCACCGGGGCTGGTCCAGCTGATCGGTGAAGGCCGAGAGCTGCA